>JAFEUB010001554.1:0-52500 GCA_024529925.1 Ophthalmolycus amberensis | reverse complement strand
AGGAAACTTATTGAAATGAACATATCTTAAAAAAAATCACCAAATGAATAAATAACTAACAGTAACAGTGTCTGCAAAGCATGAGCTTTTTAATGTACTGCATTTGTTTTCCCTACAATATTCACTCCTAACAGTTTAATATGCATGTTTTGGGAAAGATATATATTTAAAACAAATCAAAAGTAGCTTGAAGCACGAGACGGAACATGTTTATATACGTGTACACATGGCTGAGTCAGAATATAGCACTATTGAATGTGATGAGTGCAGCGAACATATCGCTAGACCCGTTTGTAGCATTGAGACTGAATTGCACACAATGTATGGACACTGACCATGCCGCCCTTTGCCGGGTTGCCAACCAAAGTTGGCCCACAATGCCTGAGGTCTTGCCATCATACGGTACCTGCAGTACAAGTGCACTGTGTATCCATTCTCCAAAGAATCATTTGGCTGTATTTTGTTTTTAGTGTACAGCACAAGTTCACATATGATCGCGTGCACTGTGTACTGTATCTTTTTTGAAGTTTAATTGGGTGATATTTTTCTGTGTTGAATCCAAATTTTTTTTTTCTTCCGCTGGCATGAGCTTTATGTTGCTGAGCCAATGGCATCGGGTCTTTTTTTTGTTTTTTTTTACCACCACAAAGGCGAGACGCTGAATGTACACTGACATTGCGCATTGTGTCCCCATGAGACTTGTCGCGCTCTCCTTCTACACGGGATCCAGGTCCATGGCTATTTATTTTTTTATTGAGGCTGGCCAGGGCCACGTGGTGTTGAGGGGGGAAAGGCTGCGGGATTTGGACCGACGGAGGCATCGGAGGGATGGTGTGTGTGTGTGTAGTCGGGATGAGAGGGAGACAGCAGGGGAGCTGGGCGGTCGGTTTGTTCCTGTTCCATCCTCGGGCCAGAGCCTGGACACAGAGGATGGAGAGATGGCGGAGAGAGGGGGGGGGGGGGGGGGGGGGGAGCAGGAGTCAGAAGAGAGGGCGGATGCAAAGCAGAAAGGGATTGAGATGGAGGTTAGGGGTGTTGGTGAGAGGGAGAGACATGGGGTCTCCTATGATCAAGGTAGGAAGGGTTAGGAGATGAGGAGGCGGTCTGAGAAGCTAAAGAGGACTTAACGACGCCTGACGAGCGCAATTAATAATTAAAGCAGGAGCCGACGGTCACGCAGCCTGCTCTCCTGCCCTTCCACCTCCTCTCCTCTTTCGTCACAATTTAGTCATCTTTTCACTTTCCTCCCGTCGCTCCCTCCCCCTCTCTGTCTGTCCGTGCAATTTTGGCACTTATGTTCGAAACCACACCCCTGCCCCCAACCCTGCCCTCCGTCGCTTTATCCCTCACCCATCCGCTCTTTCTGTGCCGTCCCGTCCCCCCCCCCCCCTCCATCTCTCTCTTGCTCTCCCGTCACCCTCGAGCAGCTCATGCTAAACTGCAGCCGTCACTATCAGGTGTTGACGAGTTGCCCCACTTGATATTCATGGGTGAGATTATTTGGAAGCGTGTGGCGGAGAAGGAGGTGATAGAGCGCGCACATGTGTGTGTGTGTGTGTGTGTGCTGGTTAGGAATGGGGGTTGGAGGGTGTACAGGGTGTACATGAAGCATCATTACCATATCAAAGACATGCTAGGCTTTCTGTCCTAATGGTAATTACATTGCCCACAATTGGCGCTCACTGCTCGGATCACAACAACAAGAAGGAAAAAAAATTCAAAAAATGGATGGAGGGATGAGGAGGAGGGATATTAAAGGGAACTGGAGGGGGGTACAATTGGCTGGGGCTTTCAGGTTATGTTAATACCGCTCATCTATTTAATTAGTGGCTGGCGTTGGGCTTTGTTTACATCTGACGTGCCCCTTCTCGGAAAGACAGATGAGAGAGAGAGAGAGAATGGTGAGGGCGAGTGAGGCTGAACGAGTATCTGAAAGCGGAACAAGAGAGAGACGAGGGGAAGGAGGACAGCGGAGTGGTTTCTGGGGCCGGGTGGTGGGATGGCTGGAGCGGGGGAGCGACTGCGCCTCTTGAAGCCGTAATGAGGCCCGTTGTGGACGGACCTTTGATAGGCCTCCTGGCTCCACCTCTCTCGCCCCGTCTCTGGAGCCGAAGCAGGCCGGCCCGGGAGAATCAGCTCAGACCGCAGCCAGGAATAATGGCTGCCGCGCTGCCTTCCTGTTCCTCTGACTGATTGACCAGCTGATTGGCTGACCGACTGCTTGACTACCTGACTCCCTGCCAAAAACCGAGCGACCGAGTAGATGAGAATGGAACTGTATCGCTGACTTGATGACCGACTGGCTGCATGTCTTATATGACGGATGATTCATAATGCACTTTGTCCTCTCGACACCTTATGACCTGTTCCCAATCACCACAGTTGAGGCACACTTCCAGACAGTCTCTCTTTAAAAGTATCCATGGTGTTGCACATGTTTGCGCACATGAAAAGTGACAGAAGCAGGTGTGTCAAGAATGAAGAAAGAGAGCTTGAGAAACGAATCCCACCGACCTGCGCACACCCGTAAAGTTACAGGGACGTCAGACTGTTGGTTTTGAAAAGTTTCCACAAAGTTTTTGAACGCAGCCTTCCCCTCAATGCCAGATTCCGGTGGGATCCGAGATTACATTTCGGCTAATGCATTCTGCCACTGTTTGAATGGGTGCTTCTCAGGAAACGTGTGTTCAGAAGTCTATCGTTGATATTACAGATGATTCAGGGATGTTTCACCATCGTGCCCGACTGACCAACTAGGTCAAAGGGTAACTGACGGACAGGCTTTACTGACAGGCCTGCTTACTGACCTATAAGCAGCCCGGCTTCAATGCTTCACTCTGTTACTGTGTGTGTGTGTGTGTGTGTGTGTGTGTGTGTGAGAGAGAGACTTTGGTCCAACCCGTTTTTGTTTTTTTAAAGATCTTTGGGACCGACTTTTTGCACGCAATTTGCCTATGCATATGAGTCTCTATGCCTGAACGCACACATATCCAAGTCTTTGTGAATGTTTTGGCTCCTGAATACCTGCGTGTGTGTGTGTGTGTGTGTATCTTTTAAAAAGGGGCCTTGTGATGGGTATTGTAATAGAACCTATCTTACAGCTCTCTCAGGGGAAAGTGAACGTGAAAATGAGAGGGAAATGAGAGCGAAATGAGGATCTTTTGCCTCCGTTGGTTGGAGTAAGCCATCATATCTGCAGATGGTTGACGGCTGCTGCAGTTGCTTCCTCGGTGCGAGTCAGTCAAGACGTCGGCCAGCTCTTGACTGTAGTACATATCAGCGAATCATCAAACAGAAAAAATATTCCAGTTAAAAACAATTACAGTATATTTCTATACATATATGTGTGTGTGTGTGTGTGTGTGTGTGTGTGTGCGTGTGTGTGTGTGCGTGTGCGTGTGCATTCTCGATATTGGATGAAGAGTGTAACCTGCATAAAAAATTCACTGTGACATTTTCAAAAGGTCCAAAACGGTGACGATTTCTAAAAAAACCAAAAAAAAAACCTTTCACTTCAAAGAGCACACGGACGCCAGATATAGAAAAAAGAGCCTTTGGTTCCAAATGCTTGCCATTTCACTGACTGCCACTGAATGATGGGATGCATATTTTTTATTTTTTTATTTTGCCCATAGTTTACTTGAAAACCCAGAGAATTGTTGCCGTCTTCTTCAAGGACCTCCAAGAGAGCGTCTTTGAAAAACACTTGTCTCCCAATTGGGGGTGGGTGGGTGGGTGCTCAAGTCAGAGCGAGAGACGAGAGTAGAAGGAAGGGAAGGCATAAACAAAATGGCAAGAAAAGGAGAGGGAAAGATGATAATATATGTGATTAACAGTGAAGGAAATGTATGGTTGTGGCAGAGAGGGCCTCTGAGACTGCTCTGGTAAAATACAGTCAGCAGGTCGGCTGTGTGTGAGAGCTGCCTCACTGGTAAACACAGGGGGGGGGGACTGCGGCTGTTCTATAACTGAAAAGAGGGCAAGACAAGAGCGATTGATTGTGCTCAAAGAGAGAAGAGAGAGAGAGAGCGAGAGAGAGAGAGAAGAAACAGTGAGGGAGAGAGAGGAGAGGGAACAGCCCACATGCTATCACACTGTTTTTAATAACAGTGTAGCGGCGACCCGAGGCCTCCACGTCCACGCAACGGCTGTGCAATGTCTGCTCGGCGTCTGTGCCACACACACACGAGGGCCCCGATCCAAGAGTCGAGCCATGCTGCTCCGTCTCTCGGCTACGGGGCTGCAGAGAGCAGCCTAAGACCTCCGCCTCGCAACTCACCCGCGCGTTTACCCAGAGAGTCTGTGCACGAGGAGGCTCTTCATCTCTCTTCAGCCACGTTTTCTGTCCATCCATCCTCGTTCAGACGAAAGCACACCACTTGCGCGTGAATTCACGCCTGCGGGGTCACACAGTCCAACCAAAGCTTTTCCTACTGCTGGACTCCACACCCCTTGGGAGCTTGAAGGTCTAAGCCTCGGCTGTACTCCCCACACGGACGTGCACACGCACAGCTGCAGACACCGCAGGACGCCTGGTAGTTCTGTTTGTACTGTCTCCATATACTACAATACTATCTTGGGCTTTAGAGTCTTGCTCAAAGTCCCCTGAATGACACTGATGGATGTAGCGTTTCATCCCCCCCCCCCATCTGTTGTGAATCAAAACAAGGAAAATATCACGAAAGCACAAACTGCTTGATCAGAAAAAAAAAAAAGTTTAAGAAACAACTAATTATGCATGAAGAAAAGCCTTGTCATGATATTAGCCATCATCCAAAGCTGCAATGTTAAATCTCCCTCATTAAATTACATATATAAGTATAGCTTTAAAACAAGAATAATAATAAAAAAGAAATGTAGCTACTTAGGAACACGTAGTTCTCAGTGTGGAATTACACTGGAAGGCTAAATGAATACATGCTGTACATGTTTCAGCAAGACACTTCAAAATCTTGTTTTCTTATTAATGATGAGGAATAGATTGTACGATTTTAATCTGAAATGAAGGCATTTTTGCTTTAAAGATATGTCATATAATGTGATGTCGACGACCGGAGTAAAGCCCGTGTTGAAGACGAGTGCACTTATTTCATCCAGTCTGGAAAAGAAAAGCCTCACAGTCACTGACTCACTAAAGTGGGCGTTTTCTGTCAATGTGAACCACATGGCTCTCTGATGGCTCGACTGAGGTCCAGTAGGAGGCGTACTCAGCGCAAGCAGCTCAGTCCTGGCCTGCTCCTCCCTCCCTCCCTCCCTCCCTCCCTCCCTCCCTCCACTCCTCTCCCTCACTTCTTCCTCCTCTCCTCACAGTGTATCAAGTGCATCATCCTCTCACACCTCACTTTGCCCTCGAGAACAGCGCCCCACTCACTCACACACACACTCACACACACACACACACACACACACACACACACACACACTCTCACACAAACACTTGGTGCGCATGCACGGCAGCACCTCGTAAGCGAGATAAGGAACTTGCGACACCAAAGGGTCCGGCTTCTGTCACCCTGCTACCTCGCCTGGACCACATGGCCTCGGGTGCAGAGAGGAGCGAGAGAACGGAGAGAGGAGGAGGAGGAGGAGGAGTGTGGAACAAGAGTAGGAGTGGAGAGAGAGAGAGCTCAGGAGCAAAAAATAAGAGGGAAAAAAAATAAGGAAATGTGATAAAGATGCAGAAGACGGGAGAGATGAAAGAAGAGAGACAGATGGGGCCAGGGAGAGAGGGAGAGCTTTAAAAAAAGAAGCAGTGATCGAGCGGCAGTGCCAGCAGAGAGGGACTGTTGTTTTCGGTGCGTGTCGTCGGTTGGCCTGCCACCAGTTAGCATGAGGCAGATGCAACCGGGAGCGCTTGGTAATTATCGCGGTGAACCTCCCTCAGAGCACATGTGCTTTTTTCCGCTCGCTAATCTTCACAAAGATGCGACGTGCCCGGTCTGTTTTTCTTTTTTTTACATTTCACCCCTGTCAAAACAATAGACATAAAACAGCAGCACACGCACTGTACATCAAACAATGTGTCGGGGCTTCTGTGCGTGCGTTTCCTCAGAGCAAAGAAACACATTTTCAATGACAACTTCCGCCATCACTTTTTAAAAAATGTACTTTTTGTTGTTGCTTGTTTGTGTGCGGTCGACATCTCTCCGAAACATCCCGCTCTTCAGTGCGTCCGCCGTCCGCCTCTTGTCGCACCGGGTTCAGCAGCCCCCCCCCCCGCGCTCCTTTTCAACAGGTGTTTGTGGATCCCCCCCCCCCCGCTGTCGGGAGAGCCGGCTCCTGCAAACTCCTGATAAGCCTCCGTACTCGCCGACTCAGCCCAGCCGCCGATAGAATCTGCATACACCTGCAATCACATGCTCCAGCCAAGTGACAGAAGTGTTCCCTCTCCGAACGGCAGCGATAAGTTATCTCCATCAGCTGTGCCTCGCTGCACTTTGAACATTTGTATTCAGATACACTTGGACTCACTTTACATAAAAACTCACCGTCACAGTCACATTGGTCAGGCTGCCCTTAATGTGCTTAAGCACCATCGCAGCGCATTTAAGATTGAACTGAACTTAATATAACGCTTGTTAGGGGGCATCATCAGATTCACGCAAAGCACATGTCAGAACTAATGTTGCCCAGCACAAAGGATTAACATGTGAATTTCATGCGCCGAAGTCCGTACAATGTGCGTATTCAGGGTGATATAAAGAGGCACATGACAGCGCATGAAGTGCGACATAATCCAAAAAGCTGAGGGGCATTTTTTAACTGGTAGGAATGCAATTTCTCTCGGTCAAGGCTGCAGGACACGTGATGCGGCGTGTCCTTCCATCACATGCCCTTGCAACTGTTGCTGCACACAATCCCCATTGATGGAGAAACAAATAAAAATCGAGACAAGTAAGGGCAACAATAAAATGGGTGACCTGTTGTCGAATAGTTCCAGAAGGCTTTTTCCACCGCCTCAAACAGGACCGTAAAATTAACAACATTACTTTATGTAATTACAAACACCTGCCGATCCCTATGTGATGAGTCCTAAGACCCGAAAGTGAGTCGGCATTTTTACACTTCCGGTTTCCTCGTCTCGAAGTCGGTGTTTTTTGAATGGGTTTTTGGTTAAATGAGTCCGTGGTTTACAAAAGCTTAAAATACTTTAACATTTTGTTCTGCAATAGGACATTTTGAAGCATTTTCTTGTCTTAAAAAAGGCAGTTGCTAACGAATGGACTAAACGTCATCACTAGAACGCTAGTCCGCCTTTAGCTTAGTGGTGACGACGTTAAGTCATGTGACTTCGGTGTAGTTCGTTCATAGCCCGACGTTAGCGTTTTACTTCTGCTTTATTGCATTCACGTTTCAAAAATCATAAAAGTGGTGTTCATTTGGGAAGATTCTCTTGCCCCCAAAAAAAATTCATAACAAAGAAAATTCATAACCGCGGTTATCGACTCGAATGAAAAACATCCTGCATTGAGTTATTCTGCGTTTAAATAAATCATCTTTGAAATGAATGTCCTCATTCAGACACGGATAATAAACTGAACGAAGTTATGAATCCATTCATTATTACATCCTAGGACAGAAGTGTCCTCTTCGTAGGCTACTAGTTTGACTTCACTTCAGTTTGGCCCCGGCCTTTCATTACAACGGCGACGCACCGGATCAATAAATCACTTCATCGCCGGTAAATCACTCGTGAAATCCCACAACATGTTCCGAGGGAAAGTTGTTGGCCTGTGACCATTCAAAGTGTTTGACCTTAGTCAGCAGCACATGTCATTTTCAGACTGTAAAAAAAAAAGAAGAAAAAACAGACTGAGACTGCTGTTACCCAAACGTGACATGTCATGTTAACAAGCAGAACTACTGTAGGCTGTCTTTAGCTCTCACACACACACACACACACACACACACACACACACACACACACACACACACACACACACAGAGCCCCCGTAATAGAAAAGCTGTTAAGACAGACTGAAGCAGTTCCACTATCTTCTCTTGTATGTACTTCCTCTCATGCTGTACACCCCCCTCTTGTTTCCTCTTGACCTCCTGTAAGCACCATGTAATCTTTGCTGTTGCACTAATACTCCAGTCCTTTCCATCTTGGGACACTTTGCCCCCCCCCCCCCACACACACACACACACACACACACACACACAGCTCAACACGGTAGTTAGTGTTGAGCGCGGCGAGCCTTGTTGTGCTTGAAAACAAATCACTGTACTGTGGCTTAATAATGTAATGAGTCCTTTAAGCCGCGCAGACAAGATGATCCGCTCCGTTACAAATATGGCAACTTTTTTTCATTACGCCCGATCTCCCCTCCTCTCTGGAAGTGTTGTGTTTTTGTTGTCTTATCAGCGCACTAATTCCTAAATGGGTCAATCCTAAGTAACAGCTTTGCGAGTTGCGACTGTCTGAGGTGAAGCACAGGAACACAAACACACAAAAGAGAGTTGAGCGTCTCCTTTTTCTGCACACTGCACTTAAAAGCTCATCTCTTTAAATCTGCTTTCAACCTGCGATGCTTTTGTTCCTGACTGTTATGTCATCTCTTTTGTTTGTATTGTAATTGCTTTTATTGTTTCAGTTTCTACCGCGTACAGTAAAGTGCCTTTGAGTACCTTGTTAAAGCGCTACACAAGTAAAATGTATTATTCTTATTACTTTTATTCAAGAGCACGGGCCAACAATTCTCCTAAAATGTCACATACAAACTTTGAATCTGTAGTTTTGAGACAAAAGCACCACCTTGAAATAAGCCAACACAAAACATCTGCATCTTTTAACTCGGTTAAATACTTTGGAGCGGTGAGCTCCTCTCCAAACACCAAAGTGCTGATGAAAGCAGAGGGCTGAGTATAAAGCATGAGAACAAAACTGTGTTTTCATGTGACATTCACTTGGATTCCTGACCCACCGCTGAGAGGAATCGGAATGCAATAGTTTGATGCAGATAAATATCTTGTTCTTATTGGATTTCTTTCTCGCCTTTTCATTCCATCTCTTCTATCCACCTTTCATTTTTTATATTATCTTCAGTGTTAAATATCGGCCGCTGCGGACTCGATCGCTTTTAGGTTTAAAAGCTGCAAAGAATTGTGGCGCGATCGAGAGGTCATCGATGTCCGGGTTTCATCGCATAAAGACGGCTTGCCTAACAGATACAACAATGTCTGCCGCGCGTAGCCGGGGGTCGAGCTTCCATCGGCCTCTTTGATTTCGCGGGTCTCGGCTCTGACATCCGAGGCGTAATATCTCTCCTCTCTTGTCCCCGTAGAACCCACCGTGCCCGGTATATATTTCACGAGGGAATCGATTTGCTACCCGGACAATGCCAGTTTGACGGCTTTTATCCGCGGCACCCAACCAGTAATTGAGTTGCTTTTGGGGTACGGGACCATTGAAATCCAGAGAGCTGGAGGCTCTGCTCGGGAGACGCTGGAACAACGGCATGGTTGATAATAGACTAGCGGTGCAGTCATTATCTGTCCAAGGACTCCAGCAAGGAGCTTTTAGAGCAGATGCTCCCCCTAACTCAAGGTTTGTACACACCAGAAGACAGAGAGCTGCCTGAAGCATAAAGGACGACCTGGAAATATTCTGCCTCCTCTATATAGCCTCCTCCTCAAGGCTATTTCTCCTCCTTCATCCATCTCGTCTTGCATCCAGCCTCCTCTTTTAGGCTCCTCATCAGCACTCGTACCCCCCCACTCCCCTCTCTGTATCCCTCCGATCATGATTTCCTCTCATTGCTGCGCTCGCTTTGCTGCTCCGCCGACCCGTTCGGTAATGATCCTCGCTCTCCGCGACGACTGGAATCCTTTTGTGCCGTCTTGACACGTTTTATGTATGAAAAGGGAACAGAGGGCGTTTTTACAATGGCCTTTTATGCCCTGTGAGAAATATACGAGTCTTTTGGCGCGGCTAATGAAGGCGCTTTCATGCCCCCTCACCCTCCCCCCCACCACCACCACCACCACCAGTAGAAGTGTATAGAGATGGATTGTCCGGGGCCCACACAGGCCCCAGTGTAGCCCGCAGCACATTGTGCCGGCCCCAGTTCTCCGAGTATTGATCTAACGAGGGAACGGAGAGAGGAAGAAGGAAAGGAAACGAGAGAAAAGAACATTCTCCTGTGCTACCGTTTCCGCTCTGACGCCGGGACAGGAGAGCAAGCGAGGTGAGCCCGCTCACAGGCCACACTCTCACCCCCGCTTCACCAACACAACCATCATCATTATCAAGGTGACCATTACCCCCCCCTCCTCCTCTTGTTTCAAAGACAGTCATTACGGCAGGGCCTGGACGGGGGGACAGGGGAGGAAGAGAGATAAGCGGAGACAGAGAGGAAGAAGAGGAAGAGGACGGGGAAAGGGTGGTGATGAAGAATTGCGATGAGCAAACGTGTGATTGGGGAAGGGAAGAGAGATGGAGAGAGACTTAGAGGACGGGTGGGGATGTAAGTGAAATAATTATGGAAGCCACTTCACCAAGGGCATATTGTAACGTGCAGAAAGTAGCTTCAAGAACACACTCTCTCACACACACACACACACACACACACACACACACAATCACACACATTGTACGGATGCACTCGTGTCAGCTCTCGTCAGCTCTCGGGTGAGGCCAGCGTTAGCTTGTGACGGTCATGGGATATGAAGTCTTGTTGTGAATTTAATTGTCTCTTTATAATCAGATTAATTAGCGGACGTATGCTTGTCAGGAGCAGCCTCCCACACAGTCACACACACACACACACACACACACACACACACACACACACACACACACTCCAAACGCAGCACCTACCCTCCAACCTTCACTTTGTTTCGGCGCCCTCACTTGCCCTTCGTGTGTTCTCACTGATCTCCGCCGAAGCTTAAGTGTGTATAAAGATTTGTTTGATTGAGCCCGCGTGTGCATGTACAATACACACATACGTATCTCTTCAAGCATGCGTCCTTCCGTGTGTGTACACGCCGCGCGAGGCGAGCAGGGGACGGATATCTCCGCCGACAGCGGGGAACCGAATTATTCCAAGCGTTTAACATCTAAGGCCGCCGAACAAGGCGCGCGAGTAATACAAGGGCCATGGTTTTAATGGTAATACAAGAAAAGGGATTTTCTTTTTTCTCCCTTCAAGAGTACAAGAGGGAGCAGGGTAAATAATTCATTTCCTTTGGCTCAGGGCACGTCCTATTGTCACCGCCTAACAAGCACAAGGAGAGGCGGCCGGCGGGCCTCTCATTGCTTGTGAACGGCAGAGAGGGAGGGAGGGAGGGAGGAATGGAGACGGAGCGAGAGGAAGACGGGAGGCATGGTAATGCGCCCTTTGATCCTCCCTCGTTAGCCCTTGGTGAGCTTCCTCTGCTCACCGCCGCCCAGAGAGATGGTCAGATCGCGCCCCCGGCCCTGTCAGGTGTGTGCGTGTGTGCGTGTGTGTGTGTGTGTGTGTGTGTGCGTGCGCCCTGGTAAAAGGACAGTAAAGACACTTCCTCTCTCTAATGCAGCCCAGGTGGAGGTGCTCGCTCTAAGGGGGCCAAGAATTCAGACGTCCACTAAAAGGAAATGCACTCAAAGTCAAGAGTGGACAAGTGCTCGGGCTGTGTGAGAACTGTGTGAGTATGTGGAAATGTACATCCGTCATTTATGCCGCGACAGACCACGTCCACACTAAGATGGCAAAATCGGACAATGTTTTTGTGTGAAAATAAAAACATTTTTGTGGGTGTTTTTCAAAAAGATCTTCAGCTACACAGAAACAAAACAACAGGAGATACATCTTAAATCTTTTCCTTCTTGGTCCTGTCCAGCAAACATGACTGTGCATCACAACCTGTTGGTCGGCTAGTAAAGACTGGGACAGCCCAGCTACTGTACTCCTTGATCACATTTTAGATTGTTTTTGTTATTTAGCATAAATCGGTGATTTGTTGATGGATTATGGATGGTAGTTTTTAACAAGGCTGAAAATAGTTCCTGCACTGTAATCGTATCACATTTTAATAACTTTCACCACACAGGTTGGAGGCGACCAAAGATTGACGTACAGTGTTGACACACAGAAACAAAGCATCTGTTGCCGCAACTGAATGAACAGCAAACTGCTGCAGAAAGTGACAAAACGTCCAAAAACCAACTGTATATTTTGTATCTGTATTAAAGATGTTGCTGCTAAAGAACAGATGCTCTGATTCTGTTAAGTTCGCGCTGGAAATTGAAATTTCGGATGCAAAGAAGCTGGATCCAGTGACCACACGGTCCAAGTAAACCAGCAGATATCCACCTTTTAGTGAGGGTTCACACCTTAAGTTTCCACTTCCTGAATCAAACCAATGCAAGGAAATCCCCAAATTGTAAACCCAAGTTGTACGGTGGAGGTGTCGTCCGATTATTTGTCATACAGTTGGCTCCTCGTGCGACTTTGTCGTTCCTTTCCCGTGATTGGTTCGCGATGAGCCGCTCCAGAGTTGGCTTGACAGCAGTGTTAGACCCGCCCCCTCGAGGCAGACCAGAGAGCTGTTGGTTGGTCCACACCAACCCAAACAAACGGCACAGAGCGAGTAAAAGCTCCAGGTTTCGGTTCGTCCTGGCTAAACGAGCCTGGTGAGAACTCCCCCTTGGAGGCTGGAACCAGTGGATTTTTGGCGCTTCGGCTTAAGAAATTATTATTATATCAAAATTGCTGCCGATGATTTTTCCGTTGACTTAACTTTTTTACTCATTTACTCTCATCACAACTAGGGGTGTCACGGATCACAAACCTCACGGTTCGGTTCGGATCACGGTTCAGGAGTCACGGTTCGGATCATTTTTCGGATCAACAAAGAAAAGGGGAGGAGACAAATATATCTTTGCTTTCCATTTATTAATTAAAGAACTTCAAGAACACTTAAAGCAAAGAACTTTGGGCTATAGTCTTACATGAAAACAAACATATTGAAGATGTCCAATTTGAAACAAAATGAAATAAATAAATAAAAATAAAACATTCAAGAATACTCAATTCTGATATCCTCATCCTTTCATCAATACTGAAAGAAAGAAACAGCCAGTGAGCTAGCTTCCACTGTTTACACTGAACTGAACTGCTCGGCAACAACTTGGGTCTAAGTTTACTTCCTGTCAGGTTATGCCATTCAAATACACAATAATGTTTACCATTACTGTGACATTATTTTCAAAAACATGAGAATATCTCCATTGTCTGGGGAGAGGGTAGACCTTTCTGTGGTGACTGGAATATTATTGGGCCTGTCTAGCTTCACTCTGATGCTTCTGTCAGCACCTGCCCCAGGTGTGTGTGTGTGTGACTCTCACAGAGGGGGCGTGTCTACAGCGCCGGACTAAGAATCACTCCGCCGTGGTGAAAGCAGTCTCTACAGTCTTTTCCTTCTCATAGACGCCTGGAACAGCTTCACACTGAAGTGGGTGCGTGAGTGGATTTCGTAGCGTGGCTCAAGCATTTTAACCAGATTTAGAAATCCTTTGTTTTCTACGACGGAGTGTCCCCCGTCGCTGACAGACGGGATGGTGTCTCTTCATATGTGTGGACATGCCGTTGTTTTGCCGTCTTTCTCTTTAAATAACGCCTACATACTGCAACGGTTTCATCCACCACCCTCATCCGTCATTATACGTTACAGGGAAGACAAAATGTTCCCAAACTTGCGACTTAAATGACACCGAGGCTTCTGACGTTCCTCCGCTCGCCATGACTTCACGCTAAATGCTTCTAAGCTGCTCCGTTCACGTGAACACACTACTGCTTTATATCTGTTCACTGACACTCTGCATTGATATTCAGGGACTTGCTACTTGAAAAGGAACAGCAACAGTAGAACTTTATTACACACTATGATGATTACGCTGTAAAAAAAAAAGAAAAAAAATACTCGATTGATCCGCGGTTCACAAGTGATCCGAACCGTGAGGGCTGATCCGAACGGATCACGGATCGATCCGTGATCCGTGACACCACTAATCACAACAGCTCAGTTTTTCCACGTCAGCAAGCAAACAGGTGTCAGGTGTATTTTGGTGTGTGGAAGATGTTATCGTGTGGACATGCAGAGAGAAACGTGTTTATGAAATGCATCCTTCTAGTGTGGGCTCCCAATCAGCAGCTCTTTCTATTTATAAGCTGCACTGGGTTTGTAGCAGTCTGCTTTGTCCGTGGGTCTTTTTCACTTATATAACTATCATTATGGTCATTGTACTTCTCTCTCTCTCTCGTTCTATTTCGGGTAGAAGCAAGGAGGAGGTCCAGGCCTGCGAGGGGACAAGGTCCAGGCTAATGGCAGGAAGTCTTTAAAGCTTGCAGCCGCCGCATTTCATCTAAGCACAGAGGGGGGCCCCCTGGCCACAGACCCCTGCTTTGATCCTCTCTCTCTCCCTCCCTCCCTCCCTCCCTCCCTCCCTCCCCTCCCCTCCCCTCCCCTCCCCCCCTCCCCTCCCCTCCCCCCCCTCCCCTCCCCTCCCCTCCCCTCCCGGTCTGTCTCTCTGCCTCTCTCTCTCTCTCTCCGTCTCTCACCACTTCGCCAGGGCCGAGCTGCTGGTTAATTGATAGATCTCTTAATACTCACACCCAATAAAGGCATGCACAGCACAGCCACAGATACATGTACATTCTAGCACACACAGCAAACAACCAAACATGGTGTGAGTGCACATGAACTTGGAACACACACACACACTCACACACACACCGTGCCTCCTCTGTCTGACTCACTCTAACCAATTGGACTCATTTCTATCATTTTCTGGCACAAATCGTCTCCGTGGCGATGTTATTTGATTTTGTGTTGTGTTGCAGTCAAGTTAAGTGAAATTTTGTTTCACTTAAAAAAAAGTGCCAAAGCGTGTGTGTGTGTGAGGATGACTTTTTGTTTTATTCATTTGATGTCTCTCAGCAGCTAATGTTAGAGGCCAAACAACGGCAACAACCCTTTGGACCAACTTCTCACCCGTACAAAAAGTGACACAAACAAGCCCCCCTCTCGTACACACAAGCCCCCCTCTCGTACACGCAAGCCCCCCTCTCGTACACGCAAGCCCCCCTCTCGTACACGCAAGCCCCCCTCTCGTACACACAAGCCCCCCTCTCGTACACGCAAGCCCCCCTCTCGTACACGCAAGCCCCCCTCTCGTACACGCAAGCCCCCCTCTCGTACACGCAAGCCCCCCTCTCGTACACGCAAGCCCCCCTCTCGTACACTGACGGTGTGGAAAAGGAGACGGGGAAATGAAAATACTCTCAGCTCAGCGCAGTTTAGTTTTATGAAGGTATGACTTCACAACAGGTCGAGTGAACCTCTCAGCAGAAACGTATCCGTTTTGTATTTTCTGGGTTCACCTGTAAGTTAAAAAAAAAAAATGTGTTAAGAAGTCCAATAAGTGTGAAAAAGCTCCTGTAACATTGGTGCTCACGTGGACAACATGGACCCAAAGAAGTTGCACCAAATTTGCCACACAATTAAATGGCCATCAGTAGCCATTTGTATCAGTATTCTTGAGCTAACAACTCTTTAATACCTCATTCAATAAAAGCCAGCACTCACAGCCAGCCAGCGAGCTACATTTGATCCAAGAGAGGGCACCGCAGCTGACCCTGTCGCCTCTCCTCTGCTCTCATGCTGTGTGTGTGTGTGTGTGTGTGTGTGTGTGTGTGTGTGTCATACTCGTGGAGAGGTATTAGCCTAATGGCAGTTGCATTCAAACATTTTTATTAGCTTTTCACATGCGTCTGCTGGACTCCAGCCACTGTTTCAGAGCCACTCGCTTTAGCACGACACACACACACACACACACACACTTGCTCTACCTCTGTCAAGCACCCACACCCACCGACACACACACTCACACACAGTCACAGGTCTCTAAGTGAGACAGGGCCCTGGGTAATTTGCTGTAGTGGAGCGGAGTGGCACTAAAAGCCTGCTGGGTAATTGAGAGGCTAGGGGACGGAGTGAAGCCGACTGCCCTTCGTGTGTGCGCGTGGACGTGTGTGTGTGTGTGTGTGTGTGTGTGTATGTGTGAGTAAGCGAAGGCCCCTGCTCTCTCTCATTATGCTGTGGCTCCTGCCTGCTTGTCATTGTCTGGACGCAGCGCCCACAGAAAGCAACAGTAATGCGCAGTGACACGCGGCGTGTGTGTGTGTGTTTGTCCGACTGTACGTGTGTGTATGATGTGTGTGTGTGTGATGTGAAACGAGACATCATGTCCTCTGAAAAATAACAGTATCCTCACCCTGCCCTTCCGTCTCCTACACATGTGCACAGACGCAAACGCATGCATAAACACACACACACACACACTTCTCATTCCACTAGCTGGATCTGGTCTGGAGTCAGATGGCGAACACAGACCCTGACCGTTCTCCCTCCCTCCCTCCCTCCCTCCCTCCCCCCTTTCTCTGCTCCTCTTCGCTCCAGCCGTCCTTCCTAGACGTACAATTTGTATACAATGCAAGTATCCACGTGTCATCTTCTTGCTCTGCGTTTGATTGGTCTGCACAGCTTCGTGCGGTGTTCTTTGGGTGAGAGCTTGAGTCAAATGATGAAGTGAAAGTTTTCGGAAAAAGGATGAGGTTGAAGGGTCGTCTGTTTATTTATCTTTTATAGGATAAGTGAAAATATATATATTTTTTAATAATCTGGGTGAACCGACCATTTCTGATCTAATAGGTTGAGGGTATGGAAGTAAAGGCATTGGACTTAGTCGTTCATCCATACTCCCCTCTCTTCCTCCTCACCCTCTGATGTGGTGGAGGAGATCAATACAGCGTCTCCTTTCCGTAACATCTGTCGCTCACCATTTCATCAAGCAGATCTTTTTTTTGTCATGACATGCTCGGCTACAGCTCGCCCCCTGGTTCGGATGCAGGTCCCCTCAATAGCAAACATCTGGCCTGCTGAAGTGTCCTTAAGCAAGACGAGCAGGATTATAACGTCAAAAGAGACTCGACCAGGTTCACTTAAGAGCCTCAGTGCACATTGTACGCGTTGTTGCTATTTCCACTTGCTCTAACAAAGGAAGTCACTCTGCTTCCAAACCAACAACGCTTTCAAAGTTTGAATTCACTCGACCATGTTAGTTCTCAATTAAAGTCCCAATGTGCCAGGGTGGGCGGTTATCAGATCCTGTTTGTTTGTACTGGACCTTTTATTCTCAGGCCAACATTTTTCTCTTTGTACCTTTTTTGATACGACAGGTAGCCATTGATACGTGCAGATGCCCCCAAAAAACGTATCATCGAGCTTTGCATAACTTCCTCCCGTTTCCTTGTGAGGTTTGGAAACATCGCAAAGATGCACTCAAGTGGAAAACGTGTACTTGCGGACCATCCTCCAAAAAAACGACTTTCAAAATAAAAGATAGACAAACAAACGAAACAAAAACAAAAACTATGAATCAAAGATAAGATTCTAAATCAAAATGTGAATCGCTTTGTAGCTGATGGCGTCCTCTGGCGTGTTTGTGCATTTGTGTTTGCATGATGCTGTGGCTGCTGTTCCCAGGGTGCACTGGTACAGAAATGATCAGCGCTCGTGGCCACTAGCAGTGACAAGCTCTTTCACACACTAAATGTGGACACACACAGCCGCACACACACACACCTATGAACGTTCCTTCCAAGCATATTTACATTAATATAGAGTAAATATTTTTTTGAGATATTTCTCTCTCCATTAGCTTTACCTGTGTGATGTCCCTTCTCCTTGATCTCTCTGTGCTGCTCCTCTCGTCCCTCTAATTGACGCTGACATCAAATCAATAATTTCACCTTTTTTTTTTTTTTGCGCCCTTTTGTCTCTTTGCGGTTCTTTGCTCGGAAGGGTTTGGCGAGGGGAGAGCTATGAAACTTGTCCCTGGTTTCCGAGAGAAGAAGAGTGAGAAAGACCGGGAGGAAATAGAAACAGGAAAGAGGTGGAGAGAGGAACGGGAGGCAGAGCAGTGTCACAGCTGCATTGTGTGAAGCGTAATGTGCTGCCTCCATACTGAGACGAACGCACTCTGTCAACAGGGCCTTCACTCGCACCACTAATGTGCACACACAGGCCTTTATTCTCTTAAGTGCTTTTGTGTGCGCATCAAGGCTGCATGCTCTCGACCATGCGTAGTCCTTCCTTTTCATGTCTCATGTCTCCATGTACTGTTCTGCGGCAATGTGATCAGCTAAAGCATGTTAGGTAAGCCATGTCGGAGCAGAGGGCCGGAAAAGTGCCTGAACATTCAAGTGTGAACATAACAGCATGTATGCATGTGTTTTATTTGTGTGACCATCAACAAGGCAGTGAAGGCTCCGTGATGAGGGTCAGACATTTGTCCATTATTGCTGCAGCCTCTGCATGAGTCCTCCCATTCAGATTGTGTGCACAGACAATGCTTTGCTGAAGGTTGTGCTGTGGAGCATGTCACCGAAGGGTTACGTGTTAATGCATTTATGTTAATGCACATACCATTGTGTGTAATACAATACATGTTTCTTTGCATGACTTTCTCACCACGAGACTCGTTGGCCTTCAATCGGAGGCGGAGAAAAATACACTAAAACAAAGATGGAAGAATCCATGTTTCCGGTAGCACAACAACTTTGTTCACTCCAACTTTAAGCAGGTTGCATGGTGTCAACCACGTTTCTGACAGCTTCTCGGAGAAATGTGACGCGTCCAAACCGCCCTCAGGAACACACCTCGGCGGGGAAATGAAAGAGCATGCTCATCATCTTGTTGGCAACCATCAATTTTTGAAAACACCTTTCAAATATCATCCTAAAGGGATACCATGACATCGTTCCTAAAGTAGCAGGTCAGTGTCAACTGTCAGTTGAGCTCAGAGAAAAAGAAAAGAAAGAACTTGCAGTGACTTGTTGTGATACCAACAATGGAAAGTATCGTGCCAGTTAGGAGCTGCCGGACCATAAGCACCAGGATCGCCTGGATGAGTTCCACTGGTTTCTACGGTACCTCGACCGCATCTATTCAATTCAATTTAATTCAATTTATTTTTGGATAGCCCAAAATCACAAATTACAAATTTGCCTCAGAGGGCTTTACAATATGTACACATTTGACATCCTCTTGTCCCGGGACCCTCACATCAGAACAGGAAAAACTCCCCAAAAAACCCCTTTAACGGGGAGGAAAGAGGAAGAAACCTGTGGGAGAGCAATAGAGGAGGGATCCCTCTCCCAGGATGGACAGAAGTGCAATGATGTCATGTGTAGAACAGAATAGTGAATTACAACACATTCAATGTAATTACAGCACATTCAATGTATGACACAACCACGACAGGAGGCAAGACCTGGTCCAGGTAAACCCGGATACACAGGAACCTGTGAGGCGAGAAAGCACAGAGACTCTGGTGAAGAAGCAGGTCAATAATGTGCATTAATGGTATCGGCAGTATGAAATAGTAATGTGAGTAATAATAAAAGTGATATTAGCAGTTGGAGTCAGCAGGGCCATGGTAGGAGGAAGGACCAGGGTCCAGATGAAACCATGCTCCATGGAACCTGTGAGGAGAGAAAGCACAAGGACTCCGGGGAAGAGACAAAATCAGTACTGTGCATTAATGGTATCGGTAATAGGATTAATAATGTTAATAATGAAGATCGTAGTAGGTGTCAGCAGGGCCATGGCTGGTTGAAGAACCAGTGTCCAGATAAAACTGCGGTCATCCTGTGAGGCGAGAAAGCACAAATACTCCGGGGAAGAAGTAAAGTTAGTAATGAGCATTAATGGGACATCAATGCATACAGACGGAGGTGAAGAAGAGGAGAGAGGTGCTCAGTGTAGGAAGTCCCCCTGTAGTTTTTGCTTATACCAGTTTGTCCATGGGCCGGTCCAAGGCAAGCCAGAGCCAGCCCTAACTATAAGCACTATCAAAGAGGAAAGTCTTAAGCCTACTCTTAAATGTGGTGAGTGTGTCTGCCCCCCGGACTGAAACGGGAAGCTGGTTCCACAGAAGAGGAGCTTGATAACTCAAGGCTCTGGCTCCCATCCTACTTTTTAAGACTCTAGGAACCACAAGTAACCCTGAATCAATGGATCGCAGCTCTCTAGTAGGGCAGTATGGTACTATAAGCTCTTTAAGATATGATGGAGCCTGACCAATTCGGGCTTTGTAGGTAAGTAAAAGGATTTTAAATTCTATTCTAGATTTTACAGGGAGCCAGTGCAGAGAAGCTAATACAGGAGTAATATGATCTCTCCTCTTAGTTCTTGTTAGTACACGAGCTGCAGCATTCTGGATCAACTGGAGAGATTTAAGAGACTTATTAGAGCAGCCTGAAAATAAGGAATTGCAGTAATCTAGTCTAGAGGTAACAAATGCATGAACTAATTTCTCTGCATCGCTTTGAGATAGGATGTGCCTGATTTTTGAAATATTACGTCGGTGAAAAAAGGCAGTCCTAGAAATAAGTTTGATCTGAGAGTTGAAAGACAAATCCTGATCAAAGGTAACTCCAAGATTCTTGACGGTGCTGCTGGATGCCAGCGCAATGCCATCTAGAGAAACTATATCACTAGATAACTGATTTCGGAGGTGTTCTGGGCCTAGTAGAATAACTTCAGTTTTGTCTGAGTTTAACATCAGGAAGTTGCAGGTCATCCAGGTTTTTATGTCCTTAAGACACGCTTGCAGTTTAGCAAGCTGGTTGGTTTCATCTGGTTTGATCGATATATATAATTGAGTATCATCTGCATAACAATGAAAGGTTATAGAGTGTTTTCTGATAATATTGCCTAAAGGAAGCATATATAAGGTGAACAAGATTGGTCCAAGCACAGAACCTTGTGGAACTCCATAACTGACGTTGGTCTTCATCGAGGCTTCATCATTTACATAAACAAACTGAGATCGATCCGATAAATAGGATCCAAACCAGTACAGTGCGGTTCCTTTGATGCCAATATAATGTTCCAGTCTCTGCAACAGGATGTAGTGGTCTATAGTGTCGAACGCAGCACTAAGGTCTAACAGGACAAGAACAGAGACGAGTCCTTTGTCTAATGCGATTAGAAGGTCATTAGTTATTTTTACCAGAGCTGTCTCTGTGCTATGATGCTTTCTAAATCCTGACTGAAAATCCTCAAATAAACTATTGTTACACAGAAAGTCACACAACTGATTTGCAACTGCTTTCTCAAGGATCTTAGAGAGGAAGGGAAGGTTAGAGATCGGTCTATAGTTGGCCAACACCTCTGAATCCAGAGTGGGCTTCTTAAGAAGAGGTTTAATCACAGCTACTTTGAAGGACTGTGGTACATGACCTGCTACTAAAGACAGGTTGATGATATCTAATAAAGTTGTGCTAATTAATGGTAGCACTTCTTTAAGCAGCCTAGTCGGTATAGGGTCTAAGAGACAGGTGGAAGGTTTAGACGTAAAAATTGTTGAAGTCAGTTTGTCAAGGTCAATGGGAGTAAAGCCATCTAAACATATATCAGGGTTTACAGCTGTTTCTAAGGTTACTCTATTTGTGGAAAGATCGGTCGAGGGCAGGAGATTATTAATGTTCTCTCTAATAATTATAATCTTATCATTAAAGAAGTTCATGAAGTCATTGCTACTGAGGTCTATAGGGATACTCGGCACAACAGAGCTGTGACTCTCTGTCAGCCTGGCTACAGTGCTGAAGAGGAACCTGGGGTTGTTCTTATTTTTCTCTATTAACGATGAGTAATAAGCTGCTCTGGCATTACGGAGGGCCTTCTTATATGTCTTAAGACTGTCTCGCCAGAGTAACCGAGATTCTTCCAAGTTAGTGGAACGCCATGTTCTTTCAAGTTTTCGCGATGTTTGCTTTAATTTGCGGGTTTCAGGGTTATACCATGGAGCGAACCTCCTTTGTTTTACCAACTTCTTTTTTAAAGGAGCAATAGAGTCTAGTGTCCTTCTCAGTGAGCTTGTAGCACTGTCGACAAGATGATCAATCTGGGTAGGACTAAAGTTAGCACAGGAGTCCTCTGTTATATTGAAGCATGGTATCGAGTTAAATACAGACGGAATCGCTTCTTTAAATTGAGCTACGGCACCATCAGATAGACATCTAGTGTAGTAACTCTTGCTTAACGGTGTACACTCCGTTAGTAAGAATTCAAAGGTGATTAGATAATGGTCCGATAGAAGAGGGTTCTGTGGATAGACTATTAAATCTTCTATGTTAATGCCATAAGTCAGAACCAGGTCGAGAGTGTGGTTAAAACAGTGAGTGGGTTTCTGTACATTCTGACAGAAACCAATCGAATCTAATAATGAGACAAATGCAGTACTGAGGCTATTGTTCTCGACATCCACATGCATATTAAAGTCACCTACAATAATTACTTTATCTGTTTTAAGGACTAGACTTGATAAAAACTGAAAAAATTCCGATAGAAATTCCGAATACGGACCTGGGGCCCGGTACACTATAACAAATATAACTGGCTGTATTGTTTTCCAGGTTGGGTGTGAAAGACTAAGAACCAAGCTTTCAAATGAGTTATAGTCTAGTTTAGGTTTAGGGTTTAATAATAGGCTAGAGTCAAAGATGGCTGCTACTCCACCTCCTCGGCCGGCGCCTCGAGGAATGTGAGTATTGATATGACTTGGAGGAGTTGATTCATTTAGGCTGACATATTCATCATTACTCAGCCAGGTTTCAGTAAGACAAAATAAATCAATATGATTATCTGATATTAGCTCATTTACTAGTAGAGCTTTAGATGACAAAGATCTGATATTTAAGAGTCCACATTTAATTATCCTATTTTGTTGTACTGTTGCGGTAGTTTTAACTTGGATTAAGTTATTTTGTTTAACTCCTCGATCGTTTATTTTTGATTTAATTAATTTAAGTGGCCGTGGGGCAGACACAGTCTCTATGTGGTTTTGCGTGAGTAACTGCTCTAATGGAAGCTCAGAGGAGTGTGTAAGACTGCAACTCTGCTTCCTGGTCTGATCTCTGGGTTGTCATGGACCAGGTCCATACAGAAACTGGGTCAGATTTGCAGAGATGAGATCTGCTCCATCCAAAGTAGGATGAATGCCGTCCCTCCTAAGCAAACCAGGTTTTCCCCAGAAAGTGTCCCAGTTATCTACGAAGCCCACATTGTTTGCTGGGCACCACCAAGACAGCCAGCGGTGAAACGATGACATGCGGCTAAACATTTCATCATTGGTCAGATTCGGGAGGGGGCCAGAGAAAACTACGGAGTCCGACATGGCTTTTGCGTATGTACACACAGATTCCACATTTACTTTAGTGATCTCAGAGAGCCGTAGCCGGCTGTCATTCCCGCCGACGTGAATAACAATCTTACTGTATTTACGGTTATCTTTAGCCAGTACTTTCAGGTAGGACTCAATGTCGCCTGCTCTGGCCCCGGGTATACATGTAACTGTAGCCTCTGGTTTAGCTAACTTCACGTTTCTCAGAATAGAGCTACCTATGACCAGAACTCTGCTGGGTGCAGAAGACCCGTTTGTAACGCGAGGTGGCTGCTGGCGAGTCGAGTGCTTCGCCCCAGGTTTAAGCCTCCCGGGAGCAGTCACCCGGCCCCCCGGCTGCTCGGGGGCTGCAGGGAGAAGGCTAGCGGGAGCCACGTCTGTTTGGGCCGCATCGGCTACGCCCGCAGTCACCAGCGTCTTAGCTTCCATGGTGCGGAGCCGTACTTCTATCTCGCTAAGCCTTGCATCTAACCGTTGAGTTAACGTTACCTCCGTCTGCGCCAGCGAGTAGGGGTGAAGGGTAGAGGAAGCCCGGGAGGGAGTATTCTCCGTCAGGACTGCAAAATGGTTGGAGGTGGTTAACGGAAACTCCCCAGTTGGTTTTCTCAGGACGCCGCGGCGTACCATCTCCGTCCAGGATGGTTTCGGAGTGGAGCTATGGGTCGGGTCTATAGCAGGTCCTCTCAGCTCGTGGTCGGAGGACCGACTACACTCCCCGTACGCAGGGCCGGGTAGCCAGGGAATAGTGTCCGCAGTATCCGAGACCAGTTGAGATTGCATAGAGATATGCTTTGCCTGGGCCGCTGCTACGGATACGAATCCGTCCATCAGCTGTTCCCTTTTCCGGACTTCAGACTCCAGGTGGTGAAAATCTTCCCTTAACTGTGAGTATGCGAGTTTGCAGTCTCCACACAGACCTGGCCAAGTGGCCATGTTGGAAGTTCCTGCTTCCGGTTTATCTGAAATGAGAGGGAAAAGGTGATAGCTCTGCTCAGAAGTTCTCACAAAAACAAACAAACAAATGTATGTGGGTAGGCGAGTGAAAGGCGTGGAGGTGTGTGTGATCCGATGGCCTCCACGCTGTCTCAGCTGCAGTTCACACCGCACTACAGGCTGGTGATGTGCTGCTCTGTGCTCTGTCGCTGCTGCTCTGTGCTCTGTCATCCACAGCACTGTTAGTCCATTACTTTTAACTAATTATTTTGTAGCATTTATCCATTGCATGAAGCTAACCTTTTCAACCATCCATTACTTTAAAGTTACTGCAAGAAACTTTCATTTTGTGTTGGTCTTCTCCACATCTGTGCAGCTCCACAAGGTTGCAGAGCCTCTTTGTTTGACTAGTTGCGCAATGCCTAAGGTTGCTAACTTAGTGACGGAGAAGACCTGTTAAGTTGCCTTGATTGGATCAGAGTGAGACAGATGAGGAAGACGAGAAGGTCTTTAAGCCGCACAGACATCGTTAAAGGGAGAGCGTTTCCTTTTTATTTGTTGTAAATTGTGCTGCAGCTCGTTAAAGGAAGCTCGTAACTATGGAGAGCGTTCACGGTGTCGCGCTCATCCTTCGTGGCCTCCTGTTATCAAAAGGGAAGCGACTCATAATTTGACAGCACGCGCCTGAACTTCAAACGAGAAGTAACAGTGATGCGATGTGACTTCATTGATCCTGCAGAGCGCCCCGTGTGGAAGCAGAGCGCCCAATCGGCCAAAAGGCCGGCGGCCGGCTTGCTTTAGGACACTTAGCGAGAAGTCGAAACTTACAGTCGCTCCCCCTGTGATGGCTGCTTACACTTTGTGAAATACAACCGTACACAGCAAAAGATAACATAATAAAAAGGGGGGAGAAAAAAACCCAACAAGGCAAACACAATAGTCAGTGATTAAGATCTAATGTGATTTCACACTACTTGGCTTGGCACAGAGATTTAATTTACTGCCGCTGGACTTGGAGCAATATCTGCACTGACTTACGGGCACGGAGGCGGAAAAAAGGGGGAGGAGGATCGGAGGGGGGGGGGGGGGGGTGTTTGGGGGGCCATCAGTGGTGGTGGTAGGTTGAGCAGAGGGGAGTGCTGTCAACAACGGTATCGGCGCAATGCGTTTATGCTGTCGCTCTGTTTGGAGAAATTAGCCATGTCCCATCCTGGAGATTAGGAAGGAGATAGGGGGGGGGGGTGTAGAGAGAGAGAGAGGGGGGGGGGGGGGGGGCGGCAGAGAGAGAGGATTGTGTTTGGATGTGTGAGCTTCTGCTCTCAGCATGGCTGCCTCCCTGGACTGAGCAACACAAGATGAAGATATTCCGTTGCTCTGCCTTTTTGTGCGTTGTCGAGTTCAGCACACATGCACACACACTTGCACACACACACACTTGCACACACACACACCTGCACACACATACATTTATGTAAGCAAGCATACACATGCCTACAGGAACAGTATTTGCTACACACACATGCACACTTACCATAAGTCAGACAACAGCCAGTGGGAATTCTCTGTCTGGTGAAATCAATAGAAATGTACACAGTCAGTTTGTGTGTGTGTGTGTGTGTGTGTGTGTGTGTGCGTGTGTGTGTGTGTGTGTGTGAGTGTGCCACTGGTTGATCCAGGGAAAATGGCTTTTGTTGAGTCCCCTGTGCTATGTAACATTACAGAGTAATTACAGAGTGTGTGCTTTGTTTAGGCGATGTCTAATTATGCTGTTTGGGTCGTGCAGGGCCCTGGGGTGTCGTGTGTGTGTGTGTGTTTGTGTGCGAGTGTGTAGCCGGTGAGAAGACACTAATTGTGGAGGCGGTGTTAATGGTACAGCAACTGTCAGAGAGAGAGCGAGAGGGAAAGGTGGAGAGAGAGGGAAGAGAGGGAAGAGAGTGAAAACAAGCCTGAGCGCATCACTTTGGCCTTCTCCTAGTCTTTCCTTCCCCTCTGTCCATCAGGATGTTACCTTCACCTCTCTGCACCTCTCACACATGGATTCTGCATTGTGACGTTGTCTGTCCCGCTGTCCATGCTCCAATGCGCCCCACAATGCTTTGCATCCATCCCACATGACGTCACATGTGTGAGGTTGTGGGCGGTTCTCTGCGTCATGCTGTAAAGAAATAAAGTAAACACCAAATCAAAGTCAAACGTGCAACGAAGGGATCTCTGTGCACCATTTAAACGTGGCAGTTCAGACTTGTTCAAGCTAATTGGTTCGCAAGTACATTGCGAACATATTACAGTATATTCAAGAAATGTAATATCTGTGCCATGCCGAGAGTGGTGTCCAAAGTTTGCCAGAGAAAGTTTTGCATACAAATATTGAGAACAGCATTTACAGATCATAGCGGCGCATGTCAGAAAGAAGCTAAAGTCATCTTTTCACCCAAATATGGAGCTACAGAGAGAAGATATCATATCACATATCCCCAGGCTTTTTCCCTGTAGGGCACCTCCTGTATTGTGACACGGTAAGCAGCTTTCCACATGAGGTTTGCCGGTTGTCATCAGAAAGACTTTTATGTGCATCAGACACGAAGGCGTGAGTGAGTGTCAGCTTTTTTTTTTTTTGCAACCATCGACGTCTTCACGACTGACGCTGTACTTTCCGGTGGTCCGTGTTCACTGTCCCCTGACCGGACTGTAACCAGCAGAGCGACGAGACGAACACCCCCTCAGTGCTTCAGCTCACGTTCACTGCGCTGGTACTCTGGTTTTTCGGACGCCCGAGCCGCGCTCTATTGCAGAGTCCTAGAGAAAAGGACATAATGGCAGCTCCTGGTGTTCGTCGAGCGAGTTTGCCTCCGCAACATGTTCGTGCGTTCGCTCAAGGTCTGCACAAGGTCTCTCGCAAGCCGTGTATCTGGTGTTCCTATTGACGTCCATCAGAAACGCAATCTACCCATTCTGTCTCACAAAGGCGCAGCAGAAAAGGCCTCATTCTTCCTTGTTTATATAATTGTAATTACCCGTGTTGGGAACGTAGAGGGGCGTGTTTGGGTTATCAGCATTTAAGAAACTGAATTCTTGACATCAATAGAATTATTAATGTAAGTAACAATTATTAATGATTATTAATAACAACGGGGCACCACCCTGTAAACAGGGACTAATAACCAAACGATAAACTAAGTCTCATAATTAGTGGCCACTCGTAATGTCAATAGTCGTGTGCGACTATGCATTCGAAGTGACAGTAAAGGTTTAAGTTCGTACACAGGCCACTACATTCAGATCTTATTACACAAATATGCACAAGTAATCACAAACGACTGCTCTTTAAAATATAACAGAATTTATTGAATCGAAATAATAAGTGATCAGATCAATTAATATCACAACCAACAACGCTATCATACAATTTTATATGCCTAACCTAACAAATGAATAAAATGGGTGATGATGTATGTAATACAAGTATGTGTGTGTGTGTGTATGGGTCTGTGTATGTAAAGGAAGGGGGGCTTAAAGCTACCGCTAAAAACTACAAAGATGGCGGCGTCGAGTGACGCAGACAAAAAGGGGGAAAGCCTTAAAGCGCTATAGCTAAAACCTACCACCAGATGGCGTAGTCGAGTGACTTAGACAAAATGGCGGTGGGGTGGGGGGGTCGGCTGTATGTGATCACGTGTGACGGCGCACACGTGAGTTAGAACAATAGGTGAGCGTTTTCACCCACAATCCGGAGCTCTATGTGTGTGTAGATTACGGAAACCAAGAGGAATAAAAGGCAGAGAGAGAGGAATCAGAGTTTCTGCGTGCGGTGTCGCGTCGTAGTGGAAGTGAGGGTCGCCGAGCGTATCAAACACAAGCTGCCGTTTGTCGCGTCGCGAACTAACGACACTTGTGCTCGATAGTGGCGGTTCCACACTCCACTCACAGAATTGATTCAAGGAAAGAGCCAGAACAAATGAAAATCAAAGAAATCCCAAAAAGCAAACAATCAAACAGGAAACGCACAATGGGACGGGCTTCTGAGCTCCGTCGACGATTGCGCAATCTCTCAGCAAAACGAAACAATGACTTTAACACGACAAAAACACGGGAATAATAACATATAAATGAATGGCCTGAATTAAACTTAAGTTAATTTAAGCTAAACTACGCCCAGACACCGAGACCCTTACTCTGAGATGCGTTTTGACAACGTTGTCGAGTGGTGGTCGATGAATGGTTTTCTTCCTCCCGGAAGAAAAAGAAAAGCGTCTGGGAAGAGCGGCTTTTCACGCAGCTGGTCAGCGCGGCTAGTGCGCAGCGGCTTTTCAGAACGCTGGGGAGCGGCTGCTGGTTCGACCGTCCTCGCTGCAGAGAGGAGGGCCTGTGGGTTCCAACGTCGGCTAAGACACGTGTCGTTCGTAATCTAGCGGTAATGGTCGGTGGAGGAAGATGTTTTGGTCTTCCTTACACCGTCGTGTACACGAAGGGGGGAAGCGGATGCTTCTCGCGGGCTCGAGGCCTTAAACTCAGAATAGACGTGGTCGGGCCTGCTCGTTCTACTCTTGTCTCCGTACCATCATCCTTGACGGACAGGCTACCTCGGCACCTCTGTTCAGGGGACTCGGCTCTCAAGCCGCAGAGGTAGCCTGTTACGTCTCTAACGAAAGGGTTGCTCGGGCAGACCCAGTGGATGTCTTTAGTTTTTGTACACATGCCTAGGTTGGGGATGAGGTAGAGGGAGAGATCGTCGTCATGGTAAGCAAGGATTGGCGGTGTTGTGAGGTGTACATGTGTATCACCTTTCCAGAATCCGACATTCAAAACTGACTTCATTCGATATACATTTTGTCTCTCTATGATTGGTAGATTCAGAATGAATCCTATTTCTAGGTTCTTTGGATCTACCGATATCGGGATGGCGCTGCCAAGACTATAAGCTAGATGTACCTGTGATGGTTGCACAACAGTAGTGGTCGCAGATCTAAGGATTTTGTCAACAAGGTCCAAAGGGACCAGATAGGGTGGGATTTTACGCCATTTCCCAGTTGGCTTCAGCACTGGCCAGATGGGCGAGTTGTACGTTGAGTTGCACTCCGTAATGATTTGCTTTTCCAGCAATTTGTCAAGGATCTCTTGAATCGAGTCATAGGCGGCCAATGGGGTTCTGTACTGATGTACAAAGGTTGGTTGGGCCTGTGGGTCGGTGGAGATGCGGACCGTGTGGAGGTCGGTGACTCCGCAGTCGTGGGAGTCTTTTGAAAAGATCTCCTGAAACTCGCGGAACAAGTGTCGAAGTGCGTCTCTCTGAGTTTCTGTTGTCAGAGCGTCCGACTTCGCGAGCTGTTGCTCCATCTCTGCCTCAAAGCCAGGGTACGGTTCGTTTGTTGGTGAATCCGCACCCGTGACCTCTGGGGTCGAATCTCCTGGTGGAGTAGTGAGGATGTACACTATCATGTCGCCGCCAGTACTCAGGGAAGCGTCGTGGAGTGCTTCGCTCTGTAGCATTTCATGACGGACGATGGTGATCATTTTGGTCGGAAAGGTGTAAAGAAGACCATTCAGTTCACCCTCTCTAGCTAGGGATGGAGGCAGCTCCCCTATGACAGGGACTGTGAGTTCAAAGTCGTGGAAGGACTGGTCAAGCAGTATCCCTAATGGTTGCCCTCCCGTCACCTGGATCGGTGAGTAGGTCAGATTCTGAACCAGTATGTAGGCTGAACGATTGTTCACCTCAAGCAGGGGCGTACCACAGACTGTCAAGTTCAGTTCCCAGAAGCGGGGCAGCGGTTGGAAGAACGCCTGTTCGCTAGGCAGCGTCTGTCCCTTTAGGATGACGAGGCGTATGGAAACTCCAGCAGTGCGGGCGGGCACTGTCGTGCCAGTTTCGCTGGCGACTTGACACGCCTGGGGGATGGTTTGCCCCGAGACCATGTGTTCGGGTTCGGTGGAGAGGGGGTAGCGCTCAGCGCTACCTTGGGACCACAGAACTTGGTGGACTGTGTCCAATACGGCGCCCAGTCTTACTAGCAGGTAAGCTGCCTATGACAGCTGTGTATAACTTCTTTGAGGGATTTAAGAAAACAAAGTATTGGTATTACAAATAAACGATCAAACCTACTACACAGCTGACTGTTAGTTTAGGAAATGAAACGAGTAATTGAACCTGAAAGGAAACGAAATAAGAATTTCGGAAAAATTTAACTTCAATTAAAATTAAGATTAAAAATCAAAATTAAAATCAAAAATTAAATTACAATAAGGAAAAATTTTGAATATCAAAGGTCTACCTATTCTGGAAAATAAGTTTCAGAAATTTGGATCATTCAAAAGCAGAAAAAAAATAATTTTTCGAAAAAAATTAAATGTTGGAAAATTAATTATTCAAAAATAATTATGGATTATTATGCATATATACTGTAATAAGACTGGAATAACGTAGCCTCACACGGGGCACCAATATGTGTATGTACAGAAAGGGGGGCTTAAAAGCTACCGCTAAAAACTACAAAGATGGCGGCGTCGAGTGACGCAGACAAAAAGGGGGAAAGCCTTAAAGCGCTATAGCTAAAACCTACCACCAGATGGCGTAGTCGAGTGACTTAGACAAAATGGCGGTGGGGGGGGGGGTCGGCTGTATGTGATCACGTGTGACGGCGCACACGTGAGTTAGAACAATAGGTGAGCGTTTTCACCCACAATCCGGAGCTCTATGTGTGTGTAGATTACGGAAACCAAGAGGAATAAAAGGCAGAGAGAGAGGAATCAGAGTTTCTGCGTGCGGTGTCGCGTCGTAGTGGAAGTGAGGGTCGCCGAGCGTATCAAACACAAGCTGCCGTTTGTCGCGTCGCGAACTAACGACACTTGTGCTCGATAGTGGCGGTTCCACACTCCACTCACAGAATTGATTCAAGGAAAGAGCCAGAACAAATGAAAATCAAAGAAATCCCAAAAAGCAAACAATCAAACAGGAAACGCACAATGGGACGGGCTTCTGAGCTCCGTCGACGATTGCGCAATCTCTCAGCAAAACGAAACAATGACTTTAACACGACAAAAACACGGGAATAATAACATATAAATGAATGGCCTGAATTAAACTTAAGTTAATTTAAGCTAAACTACGCCCAGACACCGAGACCCTTACTCTGAGATGCGTTTTGACAATGTTGTCGAGTGGTGGTCGATGAATGGTTTTCTTCCTCCCGGAAGAAAAAGAAAAGCGTCTGGGAAGAGCGGCTTTTCACGCAGCTGGTCAGCGCGGCTAGTGCGCAGCGGCTTTTCAGAACGCTGGGGAGCGGCTGCTGGTTCGACCGTCCTCGCTGCAGAGAGGAGGGCCTGTGGGTTCCAACGTCGGCTAAGACACGTGTCGTTCGTAATCTAGCGGTAATGGTCGGTGGAGGAAGATGTTTTGGTCTTCCTTACACCGTCGTGTACACGAAGGGGGGAAGCGGATGCTTCTCGCGGGCTCGAGGCCTTAAACTCAGAATAGACGTGGTCGGGTTTCGGCCAGCGAAAAGGGACACGTGCGTGCTGAGATGAGGGGGAGGGGGTTGATCGATCGGGTCCTCTGTGAATCTTCTTGGAGACCGGACGGAGTCCAGAGCGAAGAGAGCGATATTTCGCTGCGTTGGCGCTTATAAGCGGGTCTCTGCGCACAGCGGGAGACGGCTTGTCGGCCAATGAAAGGTCCGGCTGACCAGTGGCCGAAGGCGGGGTCATCTTAAAGGGGCAAGGATCAGATCCTAGGTCAATTGTGAAGAGAGCCGAGACTGTGAGGAGCTCAGCCAGCCACCAGGTGGCGCCAGACCCCAACACCCGCATTTGATGTAGACGCGGTAAAGGAAAGCAGCGATGTCGTGTTTCAAAAGGAACCCGCGGTTTGAATAGCCGAGCTCTGAGAAAGGGGTCAAGGTACCGAGATGCGTCCTTGTCCCAACAACAAACGGCACAATGCGGTGATGTCGCCGACGCATAATTGCGAAAACACATTTGTTCCAATAAGTTGTGGTCCTACGCTGACATCTTTGGAACTCGACGGTGCATTGTTTGTGCGATATTCAGACCAGCCTTCATTTCGTATATAATGTGCCAGGCCACTAATTTGCCCGTGGGATATAATGAAGTGCATTTCTGTTATTGTTGACGTGACCATTTACAGAATGCAGCGGTACGGCCTTAATCCATTTCAAATGAAAGAAGGAATAAATGATGTCGCTGATGGATTGCATTGAAGGTGAAGTCGCATAGAGCGCAGCACAATGCAGGGCCTTCACTATTAATGCTCTCTGAAAAGGGAACCGTGCCTTCAAGAGACAATTAGAGAGAACTTACTTCATGTGCAATTATCGGCTTATATAATGGTCGGTGTTGGACTGCAGCAGATACTTTAGGGGAGGGGCTAATCAGTGACGTCTTCCCCTCTCAGACCGCTACCTTTTATAATAAGTGCGTATCGAGTGTACATGTGCATGTACTTATGTCCTTACTCGCAGTAAATAAGCGCTGTATACTCTTGTATCCTTGATGGGCAGCGTCAGTGTGAGTGTGTTGTACTGCGGCGAGTAACGTGATTAAGTGTTGGAGATGCGATGCAACTGTGTGTGTGTGTGTGTGTGTGTGTGTATGGAGGAATGCTGCGAAGGACGCTATTAATTTGATAAAACAAGATTGGACTTCAACATTGTGGCCCCTCACAGATGCTGCAGCTGCTCGCACACACACACACACACACACACACACACACACACACACACACACACGCACGCTCTCTGTACCGACAGTGTTCCAGCTCTTTCCTTCTTGGAATAAATCTTGGGTTTATAGCCCTTTTAAAGGGTTAGTGCACCATAATAACATAAAGACGTGCTTCTTTTTTTTCTTCCAATAACCTCTAGTGGTATCTAGTTATGCCCTGTGATTGACTGGCGCACCGCCTCTCCCCCAATGTCTGCTGGGATTGGCTGCAGCCCCCTCTCACTACTTTCAAGGATCAGCGGGTGGAGCATGGAGGGTATCTAGCTCTGCAGATAGTTTTGGTTCTGAAAGCTGAGTTTTTGAGATTTCTTCTCCAAACCCCAGCACTATGAAGGTGAACAGATCTTAACTTTTAGTGCTCAAAGAATTGTTGAATCACAACAATTCAACAACAGCACTTTTAATAACAGTGTCCCAGTTACTTAGGATAAGCCACCGGCTTATCCCAGTTTTGGGGACTACTTTCTACCCAAGAAATAGTCCCTGGACAGCATAATGGGCAATTTTTCACTGAAGAGCATTTGCTTCTACGCTGATATAAAAGTTACCGTATTAAAGGGATAGTTTGGGTGTTTTGAAGTGGGGTTGTACAAGTTACTTCTCCATAACAGTACATTTGCCTACAATAGTTGGCGGTCAGCACGCCCCCGGTTTGTGTTCGGGCTGACAGGAGTCACTGCACGGAAGCAAAGCGATGTACTGCTGCGGAAAGAAATGATGGAACTGAAACCGTTATCTGTGCTCTCGCTGGTCTACTGCTCGGTTAGTAGTTTATTTGTGTTATTTGGTTTTCACCAAAGTTGCACACTAACATAAACATTGAGGCAGCGGTAGACCAGCCACACACTTGTTCTGCCAAATAGAATTACTGTTTCTTTCAATGGAGTCTGGTGGCTTTGGCGAGAGCATAGATGACGGCTTCAGTTCCCCTCCGGAAACATATTCTCCATTTCACCCAATCAGAAGCTTTCATTTGGCCATATTCTCCATTTCACCCAATCAGAAGCTTTCATTTGGCCGGCGATGGAGGTCACTGTTTGCGTTACCTTCTTTTCATTGGGAGTCTGTTCATGTCGTGCTCGTGTTACTGTCTTCTATGTGGCTCACGTTACAAACACACCTTTAATTAAAACACATGTTTTATTATTAACTGTCTATATTTGTAATCTCGATGTGATTGTTTTCATCCTCTCTGTGTCTGTCTTTGTCTGTCTCAGAGACGATCAGCACGTCTGCGATTGTTTCAAAAAAAAAGTGGAACTACCGTAGAAAGCTAACGCAGAATCAGTGTAGATAATCTTTGTGCCTTCATGCTTTTGTGTGTGTGTGTGTGTGTGTGTGGCAGCCTTTAGCGGGACTGTCCTGCGGTCCCTCCCCTCTCCGTCCACTCTGTTAGCGGGCTTTATCCCCGGACACTCCTGGTCCCACGGTAGCCCCGGGAGCAGCAGCTCAGCGCCGCTATCCAAACCAAACCAGACCAGACATGTTTCCAGACATATGTTCACTTGTGTGACCCACTCAACCCCAACACACACAAACATGGCCACACAGACGGCGCAGAGATCGTGTTATAGAATAAAACATTCAATCAGAAGCTCAAATTAAATGTGAGCACTGCCAATGCAAACAAGAACATGTGGAGGTCAAATCCTGCTTTTATATGTTCTCCATTGCCTGTTTGAGTTACACAATATATGACGTCACAGTTTTATTTTGAGAAGACAATGCTGATTACAAGGTGCAGGGATATTCTACCTGACAAAGCAAATATGAGAGAATATCTGCAAGAAAAGAAAAAGACATTGGAAGAGAAATACGACATTTCCATCCCAAAATCAAACTTAATCAAAACACCCATCAGAGAAAAGGCCTCCTTTATTGCGAGCGAACACAATGTGAGTGAACGGCCACACCAGAGCACAAAAGCGGCACTGTGTTAGCATCGGTATCAGAAGTTGCAGAACATGATGTGGTGTTTGATCACAAGAAGCCTTTGGCGCTGCGAGATGCTGTGTGCGCAGAGGAAAACCGAGAGCATTGATTTCATTGTGGAGCAGCAAAGGAGAGTGTGTGTGTGTGTGAGTGTGTGTGTGTGTGTGTGTGTGTGCGTGAACCGTCTGGAACATAAAACTATAGAGGCCCATTCAGGACTTCCTTTCTCTCTCCTTCCATCAGGAGATAGCAGGGACATTGAACTGTGGCAACAAAAGCAGATTTCCATCAGACAGAGTTTCTGAGAGAGGAGGGCATTGTGTTGAAAGAGGCTTAATGGAAGCTCAGCTTAGAGCTTTATTCACACAAACTGTACTCTCGGGTCGGGAGACACACACATGTGTTTGCACACACACACACACACACATTTCCACATATACCAAACACTCCATGTTCTTCTGCACTCAAATTGGTGCTCTCAATTTTGCAGTGTTGTTTTTTGTTAATGTATAAATGAGAGAGTAGAGTTTGTGACCAGATAGTTGCCAGTCATGATGCTCCGGAGCACGGCACTTACAGCACATTAAAGCGATCTCGGACTAACAACGCATGTGTGAATGGGTTTGTTTGTAAGAAATAATAATGTATATATTTAAAGAATTATCTTAACCCCCGATGGACGGACCTGGATCCTGGATCCTAAGCACAATTCGAAAATAATGGATAAAAAGATCGGGGGATATTCTCCAGTGTGCTATTATATGACATCAATACGTTTGTTGTAATCTGGTTTTATTCCTGCATAGGTTCACACGGCACATGAAAAGCAAAGAACTTCCACCACGTATGATGCTCTCAGTAGAACACACACCTCTGGACATACGAAGGGTTGAATCAAGCGCCTCTCTGATGCGTTGAGATAAGAAGAACGTCGCCGTTCTCAGATTGCATTGTAAATTTACCTCATGCAAGCGTTTTCTTACCTGCGCTTGATATAGTTAAGTTAAAACAAGTAAAACCAACAGGGTCGACAAAGATCGCCTTTTGTGGTTAAGTGTTGGTGGAAAACGAGGCGCTCAGACCAGCATTCACTGGAAAAAAAGCCAACAAAATCGTTGTGAAAAGTAGAACTGTCGACTAATCGACTGAGACGGTGGCAGCCCTAGTTACAAAATTGACAAGCATATTCACGAATGTCTAACTGCAAACCGTCTTGACAGTGGAAAGAATGTTCCTATTAACTGTGTCACACAGTCCTGAAGCTTCTACACTAACTACAGCATAACTGTGTTCACACAGAACTCTAGATGGCACACAGAGTCAACGGAAAGAAGCGATGAGACGCCAATTCTCCTTAAAGACTCGCAGGAATTTCATCCGGATTTGTGCAGCCTGTCCCCTGTGAAAATGGCAGCTGAAGTTACGTTGAAATTACACAAAGAATTAGCACGTAGCCCCGGGAAAACCAAGACGGAATGCAGTCAGATCTGTGATCTGGCAGCGTAAATGTAAATGAAAGTGTCTTGTATCTCATTTGGCTTTAAACTCGGACTAGAGACGAGTGTAAACGGAACCAAAGGCCAGCTTGCCGCACCAGTAAGAGAAACAAACACCACACGGCAATATACAAGAATGTCCTGCTTTTTCTCCCGCTCATAACACACTCCGAAGACCTCTTTTCCTCTCTGCCTCAGATCAGTGTTGTCCTCTTCTGTATCACATGTAAACTAGGGATGAGCGAGCAGGCCTCCCGCGGATTAACCGCCGGCTGACTCCAAAAGTTGCAGTCAGACTTCCCTGTTACGAAACGTGTAAAGTCTCCACAACGCGCACGAGCGCACGCGGTCCCGAGATTTTTTTTGTTTCTTCCCGAAACTAAGCGGATGCCATCGACGCTGTCCCCAAATCACATCGCCCAATATTCCCCTGGAAAAAAACCAACAAAATACTACACAACGGCTGCTCCCAAATCTGATTGGTGTTATTTGTAAGTCAGCCTAAATCACAGAGAAGCTACACACACAAATGGAACGGGGCTTACTAATCCATTTGTAAGGCAATAGGCAGGCAAACAGGCAGGGGAGAGCTTGCCAAGTGTTGTAATCACAACTAAAGATGATGAGCCCACTCCCTTCCTCTCCACTCTACAGTACTGTGTGTGTGTGTGTGTGTGCGTCTGCATGTTTGTCCTACATCGCCTCCTTTACAAAACTGTGACAAGTGAGAGAGAAAATGAATCGGTATCAAGTGGATAATCTACAAAAGTACACTAGGAGCTTTTCCACCTTATGCAAGCCCCACCGCTCATTCATTTTGCCGATACCACGCAATCTCCCCGAGAACAACAACAACGACGAGCCGGTGACATGAGTTTTGAAAAGGCGGTAATTGTAAGCAGGTTGGGGAATAAATTAGAATGATGACAAAATACAGAGATAAATCCAGCTTAAGAGAGATGTACGCCACTGTTTATTTGATTTCAGCTTTTCTCTCCATCCCGCTCTTTCTCCCTCCCTCGTTCCTGATCTTTTTTAGTGGGGTGGAAAAATGGATTTTTTTTTTGTCAGCGATTTGGCCCTGAAATAGCTTATTGTCTCAGGCAGCCACTGTGCGGGTACGACGTCAACATCACATGCGTGTGCGAATGCGCTCGCCTGTTTCCATGGGGAGTAATGGCCGTGGAAGTGTGTATTGGCTCTGCTGGCACAATACGCCACTGTGCTCATTGGTTTAAACTGGTGTGTGTGTGTGTGTGTGTGTACTTCTATAGTCCCTCTTGTTGATATTTATAGATGGAGGAATTCTGGTATGAAGGGGGTGAGTGTAGGGGGGAGTGTCGGGAGCAAGAGGGGGGTGGGTGAGGGACAGGGAAAGGAGGAGGAATGAGGGGATGAGGAAAGGAGGAGATGGACCTGTAAACTAGAATGAGATAATCTGCCCTCACTTCTTTTCTTTTTTTTTACTCTGTCGCTCCCTCTCACTTTATTTGCCGGCTTATCTCCTTTCACTCTCCTCTTTCTCTCTCCCACCTCCCAATTTCATGCACAAGGACATTTGACACGCAACACAGCCGGCCAACACACACTCAAACATCCAACAGGCAAATGCAGATTCTGCAGTTACATTTATTCTGATGTGAAATGAGATGATCTGTCTGTTTAAGCACAGAACTGTTTGGCTTTAGAAGTTTCAGCGTTAAAGAAAGTTTCATCATGATTTTCAGAGCTTCCTATCTTGTTTTTATTTTTTTTGACAGTCTCTATGTCTCACTTCTTTTGTCTCACGTCTAAGACGTATCTGATGATCTGCATTTAGTTGACGCTAATATTGTACTGCTATAAATCGGCTGCCTTTTGTTCCTCTTCGTGTGCAGGACTGAGGGGGAACCGTGGACGCAGCAGCTGATTGCTTCGAGACAATCTTCTCTTCAGGTCGTTCCGTGGAGTTCCTGGTAAGAGCTCCAACTGATCTCCTGTTCTCCTCTCACTGTGTGTTCGATAAACGCAGGCGGTTCCGTTGAAGTCGCTGTTACTAAACATAACCCACTCAGAGATAAACCCTTTCATACTTTCTTTCTCTGGCCGGGTATTTGTATCTTTACACACGATTCCTTTTTTCTTTCTACTGACAGTCGGTATGACAAGATAACGGTAAAGATAGACGTTCATTGTACGTCATCGACAGCCTCAGTAGAGACCATGTAATGCTGTACAGCCATAGGTTGCACACTGAGGGGGAAAGGGAGAATTCATTCATCTCATTGTTGCTTTATAAGACGCAGCAGAACTCAACACATTTCTGGATGTTCTCCGGGGGTTGCTGCAAAGCTTTCTGGGAGATCAGTAAGTAACGTTCAAGTACTCAAACAGGTTATGGAGAAGTTGGGGAAGTTGTCCATCCTAAATACCTTGTGGAATGTACTAACCCAGACAAGTGAATGATAGAGAATATGAGTGTGGGGACAGAGGAGGCTGCTCCTCTTGTTGAGAGGCAAGACGGAGAGCGAAATGAAAAAAAAGAGGAATCGATTGAAATTAAACCACGACCAAACTACCACTTTAAAACATTTTATTTCGGCCTTTTCAACAGACTCTAAATTTCTTGTTTTCAGATTTAGGATTCCCTATTTCTACTTGCGTTAGCCAACGCAACAGCTAGCTTGTAACAGCGGCGCTGAAGGACCGCTAAGCTAACGGCAGTCGTCTGGTGACTCACGATTACACAACCAGTTTCATTCCCGTACTCTTGCCGCTTGATTTCTCTTTGAACGTAAGAAAGCAAAGAAAAGGTAGCCAGCTGGTGTGAAGAAACATGACGCCTCGGTTTCCTCCTGTCCTCACCCAATCGTTTGAGTCACCAGCTGCCTCTGGTGTGGAACACTTAAAGAGCCTGGATGCAACATATTGAATCTTTCTGAACATCGTCCTGACACAGAGCTTACCAACTGATACTTTGTTTGTCTTTTAGTGGCAGCTGGCGGCTCTTTTTAACCACAAGAGCCACGAGAGAACTTTGTCTAAAAACTTTGCTTTTTTAAAACTTGACTGTTGGACTTCTGCAAAATGTTGCGGAGCATCAGTGGGGAGAAAAAAACAAACACAAAACCCACCCGGAGGCGTGCTCAGCTGCGATGACGACTCTGCCGTCGAGAACAAGGCCCGGAGTCAGAGAAGGGCAGCGAGAGCAAACCCAGATCTGAAGCAAATGACCGTGAAATAGAGGCTCAGCTGATACTGTCCGCTCGCCCTTTGTGTGTGTGTGTGTGTGTATGTGTGTGTGTGTGTGGAGAAGTCCAGACAGCGCGTGTCGAGGCGGTGTCACGATCACAGATTGTCCCTGTCTGCGCCGTGCCAGAGAGTTGGAGGGGACACCCCGCTCATCTGTGTTTGGGTGAGTTTGTTTTGTTGTGGGAGCGAGAGGGGCGTCACCAGATCTTTATGACGTCTCCTTTGAGTGCTTCTGCTTCTATATTTGCTGTAATGAAGTGATGAATCAGTAAGGCTCAAATATATATTGCTCAAAATAATAATAATAAAAATCTCTCCAAAAAACCAATAAGAATAAGAAGTGATGAAGGAATGCAGACGCGGTTGTTCCGTAGCTGCCTGACAGAAGGAGAAAAGATGAGAGAGACTGAGAACATGAAGCTTGGAATCCCATCGCAAAAAAAAAAACCGCGTCGCAAAGGACTCCCAATAAAAAGCTACAACGTGTGAAAGGTAGTCATAGTACATTCATGAGAAGTTTACATTAGAATGCTAATAGTCACCTGAACTCAGCTGCATGGACCACAGGCTCAGCTTGATCCCTAGCGACCTGCGGGTGTGTGCGCTCTGTCGACCACTATTCTGTATACACTTGCTGACGGACGGATCTGGTTCGAATAAACGGTTTATTTGGGGCAACATTTTAAACGAGACATGTCGGATAACATGTTTTTGATGAAATATCAATTTATTTAAGCTTAGTTTCGGTTGCTTTTTCTGCTGGGAGCTTTCGTCACACATGATGCGTTCAAGGACCGTCAGAAAGATGATAATCTGATGATGATTTTACAGCTTCTGGCTTTGATAAATGGTATTGTGTTGGCGATTTGTTTTTAAAGAAAACTTGCTTTTCCGTCCCGCGAGCAGGTCTCGGGGTTCAGAGGGTTTCCACTGGTTGAATGTTGCTGTCTTATACGTTGGCTTTCACAACCCTGATTGGGTCGGGGTTACCAGAGACAGACGAACCAATCATCCACAAGGAGCCGGGGAGTCGACTCGTCCCCAAACCGCGTTCTTTTTTTCATTACGAGAGGCTAATTTCTGATGTAAAAGTGAATCCAGTTCCCTGTAAAGTTATTCACATCAGTGCCCACTAACAGCACTCAGCCAAAGCAATTGCCTGTTGAGCCTTGGCAGAACAAAAAGAGCGAAGACAAAAAGAGCATTCATAGAATTGTTGCACAAAACAATGAACGCAGAATCATTTCATTGAATAGAATGTATTGCACCGCCATGCCAGATCTGTCGCCATCTCTTTTTACTGTACATCGTGGAGATTTTTCTTAAAAAGTAACAGATCGTGTGTGTGAAGAGCCACACGTCTCACAGAGCATCTCCCCGCGGTGCAGTAAATATGCTGTTCTCCATACGTGCTTGTTAATTAGCTCCGCTCCGTATCTGGCCGTGTGTTTGTCGTGCCGACACAGAGCCCCGGTCCTCTCTCTCTCTCTCTCTCTCTCTCTCTCTCTCTCGCTCTCTCTCTCTCTCTCTCTCTCTCTCAGCGCTGTCCAGAGCCGTGTGAGAGCTAATTGGCAGCTCGCTCGCCTGCCGCGACGGTGATCATGCAAATGTGTGGTGCTTACCAATATAGCCTGGCCCATCAAAACATTACGACGGCCATTACCCAGAGCTGGGGCCGGCCTAACGAACATATGCTCCCCCCTCACCCCCCCCCCCTCAATTCCTAAACTCTTATTTATGTGTTTAATTTAATGTGCGAGGAAAGAATTCCCAAAATTAAATTTGGTTTTTGTCGGTGCCTCCAGAGAGTGGCGGCGTTATAATAACATGGTAATTTTTTGTACACGTCTTTATGAGAAATGAGAAAATTAATTCTTTCTGACAAGCTGTAATTATTGGGCTTGGAACAGTTGCAGCTGAACAGTTTGGGCTGTGGTCGCCTGGCAGTGAGCTGAGAGAGAGGAAGGGGGGGGGGGGGGGGGGTAGAGAGAGAGAGAGAGAGAGAGAGAGAGAGAGAGAGAGAGAGAGAGAGAGAGAGAGAGAGAGAGAGAGAGAGAGAGAGAGAGAGAGAGAGAGAGAGAGAGAGAGAGAGAGAGAGAGAGAGAGAGAGAGAGAGAGAGAGAGAGAGAGAGAGAGAGAGAGAGAGAGAGAGAGAGAGAGAGAGAGAGAGAGAGAGAGAGCTGTACAGCATGAATCACACACAGTCAGAAAGGAGGGAGAAGAATGGGAGGTTAATGGAAATAATGATTATGATAATCCGAAGGAGAGTCAACAAGGAGACGAGTGGAGAGGAGACTGTTTGGAAGTGAGGGAGGAGAGGGGGATGAAGGTTGAAGGGAGAACAGGAGGAGCGAAGAGGGGACTGAATGAGAATCGAGAAAAGGAGACTGGTGGAGGACGGAGGTATGAGGCGACAAGGCTAGATAGCATGAAAGGAAGGAGGATGGAGGAGCAGAAGACGGTAGGGGAGGAGAGGAGGTGTGGAAGGTGAGGAAGAAGAGCAAAGGGCCATGGAGGTGGGGAAAAACAGAAGGAAGGAGGAGAGCAGAGGATGGAGGGAAAAGAAAAGGGAGGCGTGGGGATGGAGGAATTTTGAGGAGCCTAGGTTGGATTAGAGGAAAGAAAGGGGAGTAGGGGATAGAGGACGAGAGAGGTGGTTTGGATGTGAGGTGGAAGAGCTGAGGAGAGGGGGAAGGAAGCTGGTGGACATGAAGTATGAGGAAAGGAGAGATGAAGTGGGAGGTGAGGGCTGAGGGGAGGAGGGCGGAGGACATAGGTTACATGAAAGAAAAGGAGCACAGAGGTGGAGGAGAGAGGAGATGATGTAAGGCGAGGGAGAAGGAGGGGAGGGTGGGGGACATTGGGCACGAGGAGGCAAAGTTGAATCGGAGAAGACGGGGACGGAGACGTGAGGGGGAGGAGAGGATGGAAGGATATAGCGGAGACGAACGAGGGTTAAGGCCGAGGGAGGAGATGAGGAGGGCAGAGGAGAAAAAAAAAAGTTTGGATTAGAGGAAGCGGGAGGAGAGGAGACAGTAGAGAGGAGTCATGCCTCAGCGCGTTACATCAGGTAGGAGTCCACGTCTGCTTGTCATCGGAGGACCAGCAGCTCCTCGTGTCAAGGTTACAACACATTAATATTCACAGTCTACAGCCAGCCTGGCCTCGCTCCAGGCCTTCTCAGGCTCTCTCTCTCTCTCTCTCTCTCTCACACACACATACACACACACACACACACACGGACACACACGCACACACTCTCAAAGCACCGGCATCTGCTCACACTTACTGAGCTTCTTCCCCTTTTTACTCCATCAAGCACAGGCATGCGTTCATACAGAAGCCTCTGAGCGTTCCCCCGAACACACACACACACACACACACACACACACACACACACACACACACACGCCCACACACACACACACACATACACACACAAACACACACAGCTTCCTCTTCTTTGCCCCATCGTGTGCTGAATATGGAACGATATTGATATTATGCGGCCATATCGTCGTTTCTCTACCGTTATTCACTTAGGAGGCTGCCGTAAAAGCACTCTTACAGTTGTTGGGTGACTCATTTAACGACCCACTTCTGGCGTGTGTGTGCGTGTGTGTGTGTGTGTGTGTGTGCGCGCGCGTCTATGTGTGAATGCACAGCCAAGTGGCCATTTGTTTTTGCAGCCTTAAAATGAGACCCTTAAAACCTGTGTTTTCTCTCTGCACGCTTGTGTGTGTGTGTGTGTGTGTGTGTGTGTGTGTGTGTGTGTGCGTACATTGGGGCTTGGAGGTCATGATGACAAAAGTTGCTTTTGTGCAAAACATAGACCAAAATGTACAAATGTCATGTGTTTCAAATTTTAAAAAAAAAGAACACAATAGTTCCTCTTCTAAATCTTGACAATTTTTAATTCAGCTCTGCATGTGTGAAAGGTTATGTTTGTTTTAAAGCAGCCATGTGAGAGTGAGACTGTGAATGTGTGTGTGTGTGTGTGTGTGTGTGCGAGCGCGTGTGTTCTTCCAGAAACCCTTCCTGTTTATTCGCCGAGCATGTTCCTTTTTGTCCTGTGCTGTTAAATGTTTCATCCTAGCAAAGGCATGATGGGACCCCCTGGGGATGAGGCATCTGCCCAGCCTGGCCACATGCTGAATTATACATAACAGCACAGGACAGTCTGTGTGTGTGTGTGTGTGACTGTGTGTGTGTGTGTGTGTGTGTGTGTGAGCTAGAGAGAGAGAGAGAGAGCATTTGTAGGTGTCACTGAGTGAAGTGTCCACTTTGTTGCGTGACTCTGTTTCAGATTTGCAGCGAACTGTCTTCAGTTGTATATTGTCTGTTGTGTGTGTGTGTGTGTGTGTGTGTGCGTGTGATGGTATTATGTCGTACATAAAGAAACTTCCTTTTTACAGTCAGACAGTTGACTGTCTCTCAGCACTAGTTTGTTCTCAGGCGAGCTGAGAGAAGACATTCTGGCTCAGGGGAGAAACAATTTGTTCTGGATTATAATAATTGTCATGTTTTCTGGTTTTGCTTCTGCTGAATAGCTCTACTGTAGGAGAGGTTATTACTTTTCTTAACCACACCAGACTTTACTCAACCGTACAAGGCAAAAGTAATCTCTTGCCAAAACTGGTTGGCAAACATGTGAGAACGCTTGTTCTGAAAATTGAATATTTCCCCATGGACATGAAGCACAGATAGTCATTTTATATAACTATTTATACGGCCCCGATATCACAAATCACAAATTTGCCTCGGGGGGGGGGGGGGGGGGGGGGGGCGGGGGGGGGGGGGGGCTTCACAATCTGTACAGCATACGGCACCCTCTGTCTTTGGAGCCTCGATTCGGACGGAAAAAACTTTTAATGGGAAAAGCAACAGCACAGCGGTCCCTCATAATATATTACATGTGTACAGAATGGACCAACAGAGTGAAATTACAGTATCTACATTCACAACAATATATTCAGACTGTAGGTTGCAAACATTTATGTTTGTTTTAAAGCAGCCATGTGAGAGTGAGACTGTGAATGTGTGTGTGTGTGTGTGTGTGTGTGCGAGCACGTGTGTTCTTCCAGAAACCCTTCCTGTTTATTCGCCGAGCATGTTCCTTTTTGTCCTGTGCTGTTAAATGTCGTTCTTTTCTCCGCGTCACAATATATTTTTTTTAACAAGAAAAGGTGGACTGGCCGACTGTAGCCAAACATTTAAATCTATTCATGTGTTCAGACATTTTGGGGCATATTTTGGCTGTTAAAAGTTCAGCCATGACGACAAACGTGATGATATTTTTCGTTTCTTTTCTCTTTTTTTTTATACAAACAAACAGGAGAACCGTGTGTCGTTTGAAAAGGTTAAATAATTGTGTGTGTTCTGCACCTGAGGTCTCGCTCCTGTAGCTAATGAAAGCCCCGTCTCCTCATGCAAATGAGGCTGCTGTTAACCCCAATCAGAGAGGTCGGCGGGTGCGCATCAATCCCCCCACCCCACCACCACCACGGGGCGCCGAGCGGGCCGCACACAATGGCTCCCGCCCCTCCACGGGCCCACAGGTAATTACTGGGAGGCGGAGAGGGAGAGGGCCGAGGGAGTCGGGGGGGGGGGGGGGTCTCCGCCAGGTTGTGTGCGTTTTTCCACGTCGCTTATGGGAAACACAGGGTTGGTTTGCATGTCGGGGTCAAATGCCGTCTCCTACCACACCCCTTCCTCCGAAACACACTCAGATACGCACCCGACTGTAATTACAGCGTGAGAGTGGCTGCCCTGTGTGTAAGGCCGGGAGGTCAGGCCCGCTGTCTGCTCCCTGTGGGCCCCAGAGCGTCACCTCTCTGACTGCGTCCACAATAGCTCCATTAGCGCGCCGTTTGCCCGTCCGTCCACCTGTTGTCTGCTTCTCTCCTACCTGTCATTTAAACCGCCCGCCCCGTCGTTCGGCCCCGCTTCCCGTCTGGCAGTTCTGCATGGTACGTGCTGTTTTTAAAACGGCAGTGCGAAATGGCAGTGAAATGACAGAGAAATAAGCACGCAGCATTGACCGCTTCACCCACTTAATACCAACCTTCACATCGCCTCACATCACCAGTGGCTGTCAGGTTTGGCTTTATAAGTGAGGAGTTTTGTGCATTCATTTATTCCCCATTAAAAAAAAACACTTTTCCTAAAACCATTGTTGGCATGAAAGTTAATCATAGTACAATGTGTCTGTTAAAGTAATGACTGAAACCAAGATCTTTGGCCGCAAGACTTCTATGAGTCTGAAGAAAGAATTATCCATCGGGGAACTTGGATATCACATTACCCCAAGTAAGGTATTACTAATATTATAGCACTTGATAATCAACAAGAATATCGAAGAATGACTAGTTTGGACAATTGTAATGATTATGTTTGAATTTAGATGTTTTTTCTGTTTATGCGTAGTAGCTACATACCCTGTAGAAGTGGGCGTAGTCCCCATGACGTCACCCATTGGTTTGTGAACTGTTGTTTTGAAGCCTCGAGTTCCAAAAGTGACACGAGAGGGTGGAGCTAAGTACAACCGAACGCTGAACAAGACATTTTTAGGCGACCAAAAATGTTCCTATGAACTTTCGTTCAATAGAAAACACACTGTAAAGGTTTACAGTTGTCCACTGTGGTAGTCACCGCTCAATCAGCACGCCCCAAAAGCATGCCTCCTCTAAATGGAACCGTAGTTTACTAAATAAACTAAATAAGCTGTTTTGACGCAACACAACGTCATCTAGCAAGGCTCTGCACTGGCCAATCACATGCATGAAAGCACACGCCCCTGTTCCATTATTTTACAACTTGTACGCCATATTCTGCTCATTGCTGTTAAAGATAGCGTGTAAAAATACAGTTTGTAAATCTTGTGTCAAAGCACTAAAGCAGTCTGGGAAGCCCTCAAATTTAGGGTAACTCCAACTGGACTTCCTGGATCGAATAAAACGCTTCCAACAACTACGCATTGATCCAACGCAGTGCTGGTGTCGGTCTGAACGCCCACCAGGGAGGAGGGCGTCATGTACAGATATTCAAAGCCCCTTAAAGGCACATTTGTGCTGTGATTTTCAGATATCAAACAGGATTTGACTTTGCCTGGATAATCACGTCTTCCACTACTGTCAACATTCCTTGAAATTACAAAATGCTCTACAGCTGCATCTGTACTGTTCGGTTACATACAGTACAAGCTGTGGTTGTACGGCAATGTACTGTAATCAGACAGAGGAGATGTCAGTGTGCTGCTGTGTGACTTCTCCCTTGTGACTTTATTGGAAATGTATATCAGTTTTTTCAGTCAATAGCCTGAGGTCTGGTCCGGCCTCTCCTCTCGTTGGGATTCATTCTCTAAATATATTCTCCGTCACATGTGGCTTCCTCTCCGCTTGACGCCAGGCGCGCTACGTGTCTGCAGGTTCCTCTCTCTATGCTTGTATCGGTCGACTTGTGCATACCGTCGCATGTGTTCAGTGTATGCGACGCATTCCACTGAAGACAACTTGACCATTAATGGAACATCCGAGCAGTCTTCTCTTCTTTTTCTTATTTTTCAGTGGGGCAATAATGGTCACCTTGACATCATCACGCGCTCGACCCTGCGGGCAAGTGACGTCCTTCTGCTGAGATGCGATTGGAAGACAACAATTTTTTCGGTGGTTTTGAATAACAATGCCAATCCCTGTTCCCCCCGCCTTGTCTCGCAGTAAACCGGTCACAGGCCGACCAATGGACCCTGTATTCGATCAATTTTGAACGATTAGGTTTGCCAAGCCAGATTAGGTTTGTGGATGATCAGCCTTTGTGACCCGAATAGCCCGAAGGTGCTTCTGCCCTCTTACTAACTGGTTTCTGCACAGAGCCATTCTGAGGCTTTTTGTCTCTGGTGCGAAACAGTGAATTCCACTGGTCCATTCATTGGCATAAAGGGGACATATTTTACTGTTCATGCTTCTTTTCTTCTTTATAAGCGGCCCATATGATATGTGACTTAATGAATGAGACATCTGTCTGTCCCTCAGAAAGACAGAGCCAGCTCTATATCAGGGTGAAGCTTTCTTTCATACCAGCTGGTCTGAATCGGCCTAAAACGGTACGAAAATCAGGCATTTCTGCAAAAAAAAACGGCAGTGTGTTTGACATACCTATGCTAGTGTTGCAAAGCATTCTGGATGCTTTGTCTCCGACTCTACTGATGAGGCGGATCCAGGAAAATAATTACTGCCACTTGTCAGCGGTATGAAGCGGTCACAAAGTAGGAAAAATATTTAATTTCCTTTTCAAAAACCACGCACACTTCACACAATCAACAAGAACTCTTCGTCTTCTCTCGTCTTATTCATGAGAAATATCAAATATATCAAAGAGTACACCCTTTATATCTTAATATCTTGTTGATTTGATTTGAAAGTATCAATCAAATCTTCATACACCGTTCATCTTCCATCCGTAACCAACTGAAACATCATCACTTTGATCGAATTACTTCAATTTTTAACCTCAACATTACATTCTTTCTGACTTCCTATTAACTTCTTAATAAGGAGAAATAAACTACGATGCAGCTATTGTGTAGCTGCATTTTCTGTTGACATATTTAGGCGAGCAAGCTTCAAGCCGGAGGGTGGATGTTTCTCTTGTTAGCGTTTGACTGACACTAGAGAGCCAGAGTCGATCAGAGACTCTGTCATGCCCGCGGTGTGCTGCTGACTGGAGCACAGCAAATAAAAAGGTTCATACACGACCCTCTGCTTCTCCAGCAAGACCGCATCAGCGTTTGGTTATGTCGTGTTGGCGACCGTGTCTTGCTCTACGTGTGGTGTTGCCGAACAGCAACAATGTCGAAACTCGCAGCGACGAGCAGTCCCTTGACCTCAGCCCTCCTTTACGTGACCCAGGGATTCAAAACACAACGCCGGGTAACATCTGAGTCACAGAGGGAGAAGCGTAGGGAGGGATCAGATCACTGACGGGACTAAGGCCGTGTTCAGGCCGCTGATCCTCTCTGTGATAACTCTCCAGAGCCCAAACAGTCCCTTGTGTTGTTTTACCACAATTTTGACCAAAGCATGTGTACAATTCAAAGTATGTACCGAGCTATGCGTTCTGATTTCTTACGAATCTTGTTTAATTTGAAGTTTTTTTTTTTTAATACAACTGATGAAAAGGGAATCGTCCTGCTGCTCAGATACCTCACTGTCCTGCATGAAGCAAGTGTGAACCAAGACAATACGATTGAAATACGACGACACTTCCTGTTGAGCTGTCCGTCCTTCACCCTCCAAAAACAAAAGCGGTGGGAGGGGCGGGAGCTGGGCGTCGGAACGGAGGCGATGAGAAGGTGCCCATTGACAACAGCGAGAGAGCTCCTCTCCTCGGGCCCCCAGAACGGCCCGGGGTTTCATTATCCCCCGTCCCTCTGTGATGAGGGAGAAGAAAGGCGGACGTGAGAGAGAGAGAGAAAGAGAAAGAACGGAACAGAGGAGGGGAGGAAGAAAAGAAAGAGGCGTTTGATAGAGCTGTGTGGAGACCGTGTGTGAATGAGCCAGTGAAGGGCAGCCATTGTCTTGCTGCGACCTCAATTTGGTACTGTACGCTCCTCTTTTTACTGCACTGTCTCGAGCCACAATGCCTCCTTTCTCCTCCGCTCTGCTCCCTCTCTCGCTTAAAGAAATAGGGGGATTAGGGCCCACTGAGGGGAACTGCGTGTCTAGATTGCCAACTATCATGACTCCTCGCAACGTGACGAGACGGCAGCGGGATGTTCCAGGCGACATTTGTCAACGGTTCGTCCGTGCGTCTCACTGTTTTCTCCCTCTTTTCCCGTTAACTCGAGTCCCATATTACTCGCACCTGTTGGTGTAGCAGATATAGAAGAAGTGTGTTTTTGGACGGGCTGGAGAGGGAGGTGTGGGAGCTAAAAGAAAGAGTGAAAGAGACAAGAGAGTCCCAGGGACAGAGACGGAGCGCAGCTGTACTTCCTGTTTACCCAGGCCTTGTTTGAGACAGTGGGAAGGAACAGGGGCTGCATTCATCCCGTCTTTTCTACCTCCGCTGACCCCCTCCCTCCTCCCTCCCCCTCCCTCTTTTCTCCTTCAATTCCTTATTTTCTCCCTTTCCTCGCCGCTTCCCCCCCCCCCCCCCCCCTTGTCTCTTGCTGATAAACTGCATTGGACTCAGGAGGATGAGCTAGATTAGGCGGCGTGTATAACTATTTAGTAGGCATGGCGTTGGGAGCAGACGTCATTGTAAAATGTTCAGGCTGACAGCTATTATCACAGATTTGGAGCACAGATATGACAGTGGGAAGAGATCAATAGACGGAGAAGGAACAGAGAGAGAGGATGTAGGAGAATGACAGATAGGAGGAAGTTTTAAAGCAAGTCGCTTAACTTTCTCCCCCCCCCCCCCCCCTCACCATTCAATTCTTTGCACCAAAAGATGGAGCACGCACACACAACGCTATTGGCGAACTCCGGCGCTTTGATGGCGAGTAAACTGACTGTAACTGTACGCCAAAGCAGACCTTGAAGCCTCACTGTGAGACAGAGAGAGAGAGAGAGAGAGAGTGAAAGCAAACCCCGGCCGTTTGTTCCGCCCACCAGAGCCGAGCCCTCCCTGACCTTTCGTTGTGCAGTCGGACATCAGACTGAGACGGCGCGAAAGATGCACTAGATTAAAGGGATTGTTTTCTGTTGCTGCTGTGGTCCCTATTGTACACAGGGACGTCTATAGACAAGGCTGCAGTCAATTCATTCATGCACACGCGCGCACACCCACACACACGCGCAAAACAGATGCAAACGGATGCTTATGCATGCGCCGATACACAGGCGCAAATGTGGGCCGCGGCACGGCGGGAACCCCCTTTTCATCTGCGCGGGCTGTTTGTGGCGCTGACAGTCCGTCTGTTTGCAGTCAATCATTAAGCGGCCGCATGTCACTGAAAGAAACGGACCCAAGGGGAGCAGAATATTATAACTTCAGCAATCTTTCTGTGATGCGCTTATCGTGGGAACTCTGTCTTGTGGCTTTTTTTCTTCTTTTTTTAATGAGAATGTGAATAGAATACAACTCCTGACTGTTTTGATTTCTGTTTCTGTTGCTTCTTTGACGCTCTGTGTGCATACTGGGCTTTGATATACGTTTCATATTTACATGGAGATGGACAACCTTTTTGTTTTCTTCGAACTGCTATTGTAGACCGAGAAAGGACAAAAATCAAACGTGTGCTTTCTTTTAAACTTCGGCTGAATTTTCATTGGCTGCGATCTCAAACGGCGCTTTGCACTCACCATTGATGTATCCCAAAATTGCAACAGGCTTGTTTATTGTGTGCTTTAGCGTTGAAATGATTCTCTCTGATTCTTTGGGAGCAGCCGGGTCTTGTGGTGAGCGAGCACCCCGCCACCCGGCTCCATCTGGGCGAGCGTCCTCCCTGCCGGAGTGTCCTTGAGCAAGACACCGAATCCCTGTCAGCTTCCGAGAGCGCCGCTCTCTCCGGCTGACCCCGTGTTCTGACCTCCCCGTGCTGTCGGAGCAAGGCTGCATCTATCGCCCGTTGTTGGTGTTTTCTTTCTCCACGCCGGTATTGATCACCCAAAGGAGGGATGTTATGTCGGCTTGCCGCTCTCCACCGGGGAGGTCAGCGCACGGGGTCAGCTTTGGAACAGAGCCTCTGGAAGATGGTAGGTTTGCTCAAGGACACGGCATCGACCACAAGAGAAAGAATCAAACCTGTGCCACTTAGAAAGCCATTTTTGTTTTACACAAGAAGGGAACCTCACTGCATCGGTGTGATCTTTCTCATCCTACAATGCTGGGGTCATAGGTCAACTCTCATAACGGCACTTAGTAACTTTCAAAAGGGTTTCCAGAGCTCCATAAGTCTGTGTATGTCATCGGCAAAAAGGAAGAATCACAGCAGTTATAGCAGATGAGTTTCATTATTGTGTTCCTAATTACGCTGCATGCTAGATTTGCAGTGGAATGCTCTTGATTCCTTGATTCCATCCTCCAAAAGGAATTAGCCTTCAAATTTCTAAATGTTATTTTTGCCCACGGAATTGCTGCATTCCCAAACCCTCCTCTGGACTTTCAATTACAATTAATTGTGATTAAACATGTAAATACACCATCCTTGATGGTGTCCTTTGTTAGGCACGGCCTTCTCTTTGGCTAAAAAAACCACCACACTCTCTTGAGTCTCCCCCATGTAATGAAGATTGAAGATTAAACAACAGGAAGGAGCCATTATTTTTGTCTGGGTATTAAAGTACCATCAATCTCACTTAATCACCTCCCTAATATCTCCTCAGACGCCGGCAGAAAGCTGTTTCGCAGCTCAAGGTTAACCGGCTTTGTTCGGCGGAAGCAGAGGGAGAGGGACAGACCCGGAAAGAACGGATGCCTGAAGCCTCTCCGGCATGCTGGGGATCGGTCCGCCGAGTGGACACAGATTGCGGACAAAACGGCGGCGTGTTGTTGAGAGGGCGGGGCCAGGAGGGCGGGGCGTGGCGAGAGATGACGGCTATTGTTTGGTCTGTAATTATCTCTGTCTGCTCGTTCGTCCGCTCGTTTCCTGTGGGGAGCGAGACGGGGACCGAGGGGAGAAGTGCCGGTGTTTTTTTTGTTGCCGCTGCAGCCTTGGAACAGGTGGTACAGCTCGTCCTTGATGGCCAACAAAAGCCGCTCTGCTACTCTGTGTGTGCTTTTAGTGTAATAATTGATGCATTACGGCTAAACTGTGATCGAATTGCAAAACAAAATCCCTCAGGCTGTAGGGGCCCACTGTACGTACCACATGACTGATCACATATACGAAATGTTTATGTGCGTTAATGACGGGACACACAGTTTACAGAGCAAAGACAACCTGCTCTCAGCATATCTTGACAATGATTTCAAGAACTCAAGAGGTTATGGAAA
>JAFEUB010001553.1:55000-72903 GCA_024529925.1 Ophthalmolycus amberensis | reverse complement strand
CCATTTGCGTTTTGACTAATCTCCTCAAGGAGAGGCTAGCTCTGAGTTTGGTCGGGGAGGTTCTTGTGACCAATGTCGATACGAAATAAAAGAGGGGGGATTTGGTTTTGCTCATTTGCTAGCATGCAGACCTGGGACATGCACAGTTTTTACACAGACTGTTATTTCATGAACTGTAGCTGAACTTTCTGGGCAACAGGCCAGTGACTATATGTTCAATAACATAGTGTCTCTGACATACTGTAGATGCCGGCCAAATGGAACAAAGGCGGTAATATTTGTGCTCATTTGTCATAACGGATTATTCAAACTCATTTGATGAACGGGAATGTCTCTCTGGGAAATTGTAAAGACTTTTCTCCTATGCTATGCAATTGAGAACCAACACCAGGTGTCCCTACAGCATTGGAGAAGCCCGTATCAGACTCAGATCAGTCAGATTGGTATCACCACCTTTTTCTCCCTGCAGATGAAGTTTATCCATCCAACCAGGCAAAAGGCTTAATTAGCCGAAGTGAGCCTTGGGTCAAGGGCTACGTTCATTAATATGATAATTCACTTTTGTTATGATCGTTGCACATTAACCTGTTTTATCTGCACATCCATATGCTTTCTAATATGGCTAAACCCTTATCTGAAGCAATTGCTCTTGGTGTCATCACCAAATGAGGATGAACTCCATTATCAGTAAAAGCGAGGATTTCCTCCTGTAAAGTGACCTGCCTGCATTCAGTCCTCCGCCACTACCCCCCCCCCCCCCCCCCCCCCGCTCCTTCCTTCCCATGGCAAGCCCGTTTAAATACTGCTAATGCTGTTACGCAATGGAATTACCCATTTTATATCAAATAAAACCTCGGATTGAAGCAACGGTATGCAACAATGGTCGGCTTTCATCCCCCTAAACACAACAACATTGTGTTTCGCTACAATGCTGTCTTGTGTGAAAGAGACCAGCATTACAGGCTCTTGGATTTGGAAATTCGGCGGGGGGGCATATCTGCTGTATTTTATGACATGGCTCATTCGAACAGAGAAATTAATGATAAGACTTTAAGGATAACATGTGCTGAAAAGTAAGCTAAAAATAAAAAGGAACCACAAGAGGACTGGCGTTTCCCTACAGGCGACCCTCACACCATCCTCCATGTTTTCCCTAATCCGCCACTGTACACTATTCCTAACATCAGTCACACTTACTACGCAGCCAAAGATGTAAGGCGGCCACTTTTGGGGTCAAGTGAACTTTTGTTCAGGCCATGGCTTATTTATTTAAAAAAAAAGGTATTTCTTTTAGCTGCATGATGGATGGGGGGGGGGCCTGTTGTGCCCTTACTGGCGGCTGCACCAGCGGCAAGCTGCAGGGGCATGACGGCTTGCAGGTTGACAGTTTGGTGTCAGCTCCTTATTCATGGCCCAACTGAGATGAGGGCATAGTGGGGAGTTGGGGAGCAAGGGAAGCAGAGGGACAGCATGGGTGAATAGAAGTGCAGACTAAGAGGGTGTTAGTAAATAGATTGTGGGTTACAGATTATGTAAATAAACTTTATAGATTGTGAGCAACCATGACATTCGATGAAAATATAGTGTATAAGAAGCAAAAAGCACAAAAACAGAAGATGGTCTGCGATGTGGTCAAAACAAATTGAGTAACAGTGATGAATGTTGTCCAAAAGAACACACAGATGTGTGAAAATAGCACATCCCTCCCAGAAGTGACGAACTACAGACAAAAACAAGTCTAGAACGAACAGGCCCCGGCATGAAAAACACCACAACAAAAGGACGCCAGAGCCTGGAAGAAAAGAGGCGTTTAGCCCGCTTCCTAAAAATATTCCACCAGAGCCGCACCTCTCCACCACATTGTTCCCAGTCTCCTTGGATCTACAACAACTGACCCGACTGGGTGTGTACTTGGCCAGTCTCTGGCCTGCATCTGTTAGTACTGTGCACTAGTGGTGTCACGGATCACGGATCGATCCGTGATCCGTTCGGATCACCCCTCACGGTTCGGATCACTTGTGAACCGCGGATCAATCGAGTATTTTATTTCCTTTTTTTTTTTACAGTGTAATCATAGTGTGTAATAAAGTTATACTGCTGCTGTTGTTTTTCAAGTAACAAGTCCCCGAATATCAATGCAGAGTGTCAGTGAACAGATATAAAGCAGTAGTGTGTTCACGTGAACGGAACAGGTTAGAAGCATTTAACGGCGAAGTCATGGCGAGCGGAGGAACTTGAGAAGCCGCGGCGTCATTTAAGTCGCAAGTTTGGGAGCATTTTGTCTTCCCTGTAACGTATAATGACGGATGAGGGTGGTGGACAAACCGTTACGGTATGTAGGCGTTATTTAAAGAGAAAGACACACAACAACGGCAAAACATCGGCATGTCCACACATATGAAGAGACACCATCCCGTCTGTCAGCGACGGGGGACACTCCGGTGTAGAAAACAAAGGATTTCTAAATCTGGTTAAAATGCTTGAGCCACGCTACGAAGTCCACTCACGCACCCACTTCAGTGTGAAGCTGTTCCAGGCCTCTATGAGAAGGAAAAGACTGTAGAGACTGCTTTCACCACGGCGGAGTGATTCTTAGTCCGGTGCTGTAGACACGCCCCCTCTGTGAGAGTCACACACACACACACACCTGGGGCAGGTGCTGTAGACACGCCCCCTCTGTGAGAGTCACACAGACACACACCTGGGGCAGGTGCTGACAGAAGTATCAGAGTGAAGCTAGACAGGCCCAATAATATTCCAGTCACCACAGAAAGGTCGACCCTCTCCCCAGACAATGGAGATATTCTCATCTTTTTGAAAATAATGTCACAGTAATGTAACATTATTGAATGACATAACCTGACAGGAAGTAAACATAGACCCAAGTTGTTGCTGAGCAGTTCAGTTCAGTGTAAACAGTGGAAGCTAGCTCACTGGCTGTTTCTTTCTTTCAGTATTGATCAAAGGACGAGGGTATCAACATACCTCATGTTGCACTTAAAATTCTTGAATGTATTATTTTATTTATTTATTTCATTTTGTTTCAAATTGGACATCTTCAATATTTTTGTTTTCATGTAAGACTATAGCCCAAAGTTCTTTGCTTTCAGTGTTCTTGAGGTTCTTTAATTAATAAATGGAAAGCAAAGTTATATTTGTCTCCTCCCCTTTTCTTTGTTGATCCGAAAAATGATCCGAACCGTGACTCCTGAACCGTGATCCGAACCGAATCGTGAGGTTTGTGATCCGTGACACCCCTACTGTGCACGCACAAGGGATTTCTCAGATGACAGCTCATCACATTCAGCAAACAGCAACGATCCGCAGATTGTTTATCTATGTGACATCACCGTGTCCAGCGGAGGGGCCATCTCCCTTCCTGAGGAAGTGAGTTGTTGTTGGGGTGGGGGGGGTTAACGGAGGACAACCGACGGTGTCGCAAATGTTTCCAATCAGGCTCTCTGCGGGCTCCTGTTTGTCCCGCGGAGAGAAGTTGGTGAGGCCTGTTTTTGGCTGGGGCCGGAGTAATAAACAGCCCCCTCAGGCCACATGTTACCCACGCTGACTTCTAGAAAAGCACAATGCTCTCCACTTCAGGTAGGCTGTAACTCAGCAACATATTACATTACAGTCATTTAGCAGACGCTTTTGTCAAAAGAGACTTACAATTCAGATTCTATCACATTTCTACACCGTAGGCACAGCTACGGGATCAATTTTGGGGTTAAGTGTTTTGCTCAAGGACACATCGACTAGCGGAGCCGGGGATGGAACCGCTGATTCTCGATCGAAGGACGGCCCTGCTCTCCACGTAGCCACAGCCGCCTGTAAAATGTGGGCATATCATCTGGGGTCACATCAATCAGAAAAAAGTTTAGGGGTATTATGACCACATTAGCAATGACGACAAATTCAAGTGGAAAATCTCTGGAACAGGTTTGTGAACTGACAAGTGAACATCTGTTTAAGTGATGGGTAACAACAACAACAAAAGATATCACCATCCATCACAGCTCATCCATGTGCTTTCTCTAGCCTTCGCGCCCTCGTAGGAGAGAGAGTAGAAACAGGCAGGGCCCCCGCGCATTGCGAGTCAATTAGCTCATGCGGAAAGGTTGAGCCAAAAAACACCCACCAACATTATTTTGTTGAGCATATCCCATGGCAACGGTTGTTTTGCTTTTGTGAATGGCAGCCCTCAGACAATAGCATGTGGGCTGCTCAGATATTCCCGCTGCATTGCTTAAATCCAAAACTTATTACAGTCGGACTCCGCTGGCAGCGAAATCAAAGGCAGGATGGGATAGGGAGTGGGAGGGGGTGATGGGGGTGTTTTTATTCCACCATATTCCAACACATCATGGCCTGAAACAGTATGGTCTGGTTGTGATTCATTTTCAGAAAGTAGTCCAGCCAAACATTTGTTCGTGTTTCAATCCAAAGAAAATGTTCAATAACAACTGGCTCACGCACTGGAGTGGTGTAGCTGATAGCTCATTAACGCACGAGGCAAAGCTGCGCAGCAACCAGTAAGACACTGAACGATGCAAGGGTTTTTATATCAATGGACTCATTTCCCCATTGTATGACGGGCTTAGCTCAGTTCAGCTGAAAATGTAGCGATTTGACGTCATGAGATTTCCTCCAACCGGATGCATCCAAACACTCGCATGTGGAGGGAGATTCGGGGCATTTGCTCCAAAAAAAACGCCGCAGCTCGTGCCAACATTTGAAATAAAATTATCATTTCATATGGGGAACAAAAGACAAAACATAAAGGAGGGGTTATTAGTCACAGTAATCCACAGAGGCACTGGGCTTCACCTGCACTGAACTGCTCCCAACCCATGCGGTTTCTGAGCATGCCAAACTAGCTTCATGGTAATTAGTGTCTGTCAAAGTCCGGGGCTTGCTAGAGATGACAGTGGAATGGTTTATCAGCCAGAAACACAGTGATCAAAGGGTTAGCGCACTCCGGCTTCCTGCTAATCAGATGGACTCTGCATGCCTCTCGCACAGTATTACAGAAGGAAAGGGTAATAAACAATCCAACATAGATGAATTTGACCAATCCAAGAGACCATGCCTCATTAAGGCCGGTTAAGATCATCGAGAGTATGATGTCTAAAGGCAGCTGTCAGGACGTGGCAATGGCAGAACTATGGTGACAGAGGACTGTGATGCAGATTACAGGTGGGATAATAAAAGGCTCTCCCACGCAATGGAAGTACAGTGTTGTCGAGATGGATGGTGAATGTGGAAAGTAAAATGCGTGGAAATGGAACGATCAGGGTTATCTCAAGGGCTTAATCACACAACTGATACACGGACATCCCAATGCGGGCAGTTTAATGCACGGGCATCAACCGGATAGGACATAATGATATCTACACCAGAACTTGCACGCCAGTGCGCGGATTACACTCTCTGCCCTGTGCTCTCACTCTGAGAGAGGCACACTGTCAGTGGCTTTCACACGTTGGTGGCTGGCTCCGTCCGCCGGCCTCCTTCCTGAGTCACCTCTGCTCTGACATCACACGTGACATCAGGCAAGGACCTCCGAGGGGATCCCTGTAGCCGGGCAAACATCGGATGACTTTCAAGGGCTTTGGCTGCTACCCAAAGGCAGAAAAAAGAAGAAAAAAAACAAATTTTCTTGATTCACTTGATTCACTTGACCTAGAAATAAAACTGAAGATAGACAGGGATTGGACTGAGAGAGAAAGATAATCTGTCAAACCTACAACAACCACTGCACACACACACGATTACTGGAAAGAGAAAGTCTAGCCTGCAACAGCAGGAAGTCAGCCCGGCCCACACTTATCGCTGGCACTTTGTACCGCTCCTGAAAGTTGAACTGGTACGACTCATTTTTATAGCCGTGGAGGGCCCCTCCAGTTTTCGCTGACCAACCCTTTCCTCCGCTGCTGGAAGGAATTAATGAGCTGCTTCCCTTCTTAATACGCTCCCCATCCCACCAAACCCTCCCCACCCCTCTTCCTCCCACCCCCTCTCCTCGGGGCATCTAGCAGGGCCTTGTGTTCACACACCATGCCGGTCACAAGGATGTGCGAAAGACCTACCACGTAACACACATGCGCCTACGCACATACCGCACCTAAGATCGCACTCTTTTCTGTGAAAATACACATTAGCTGGTGCTGGTCTGGGCTATGTTTTTTTTTTTGCAGTATTTTGTTTTTATTTTTTTTAAACTACAAATCCTGCACGCTGTCAGGAAAATGCTTCTTTACTGACATTTACCAACAGCTTTGGAAGTAAGCTCGCTGAGCTATGAAAGGTCTTGGCAAGAAGGAGCGGATCACTCCCAGGCAATGTTAATAGCACTTTCATGAGTACTAAAACAACCCATATTAATCAGACCTGAGGCTGTGGCAGAGCAGCCAAAACAGGAAGTGGAGATCAAATAGGAAAAAACACTACACCTACTTGAGATGATGATGCTCATTTGTTCACTGCAGCAACATAACTAAGCAATCATCTTGAACTTGAACCGATCAGGTGGAATCTTGCATTGACAATCTGGCCTCTAGAGGTCCCTAAGTGACAGTAACATTTATGTCCCGAGACCTTCTGAAATTAAAGCCATTAAGCAGTTGCAAACGCTGTGACATAATGTGAGGTGCAAGTAAAGAGCAGAGCAGTGTCTGATCCATCCGGCTATTAAATATTACTGCGCTGTAAAAACTCCATTCTCGAGTTCAGCAGTCAATATCAAAAACGTAAATCTTAAGCACATTACATTATTTACCAATTTGGGCACACTGGCAGCAGGATGCCTGTTCTCACAGCACCATATGCATGCAAGCTCGCGAAAGGCGGTGCGTGCAGGAGGCTGTATGGGGGGGAGGAAGGAGAAGAGCGGTCAAGCAGCTGCCATCATCATCATCATGCAAACAGTGTGACAAAGTGACAACATGCACATACCTACGCACATACCGCATAAAATGCTCTTTACATCAGTAAAAACAACTATTCAGAAGCGGGAATATAAAAGAAAAAACATCAAACAAGGACTATATAGGACAAAATAGTGCAAAAAAAAAAACATAGCCCAGACCAGCACCAGCTAATGTGTATTTTCACAGAAAAGAGTGCGATCTTAGCGACCTAAACTTGGCATACCATTTGCCAAAGGGCTATTCGCAGCTTATTTCCATCGCCATTTGGTGCTGCCGAGCGTCCCACGGCAGGACCGAGAGCTACACGTTGCCGGACCCGAGTGTTGTCATCGTGTCGTTGCGAAATGATTGACAGGCTTGGCATGACGCGAGCCCCGCTGGTTCCGTTGCAGGTTGCTGCCGTGTAGCTTCCTAGCCTAGCCCCCCGACGCGCGCAGTTCACAGATGCAGGGAGAAACCACGCCAAATCCCGTGGAAACATCTGCCCGTTTAAGGTTCCGTAACAGTGAGGATGACACGCATACCTGTTTTAACACGACTTAAGACCTTACACTGTACATGGTTAAATTCGGCGGATGGATGACCCGCGATACAGACTGTGTTTCAATGATAGCTCTGTTTTATAACTCCAACTGCTCACTGCCGCCCATCACAGCAAACTGTGGATGGAACGCCGCTGAGGAAATTGAAGGCAGAGCAATTATAGAAGTTAAAAATCCAATACAAGTACTAGCTGTTTAGAGTCACAGGGAAAGCGAACCGAATACAAGCCATGGCCGCAGTGTTACACTTATGACCTTAATTGGGGCTCCTGTCTCGACATAGACCTCTGCTCGAAAGCCAGGACACATAAAACTGCGTAATTTGGACGTAGTTTGGCCTCTCTTCCAGAGCAGGGAGAACGGCACATAACGGGGCTAACGCTAGCCCCGGCTAGCTCCATCAGCAATCTTTAACCTTCAGCTGATAGGAGCGCGTCCGCAAACAGTGGCAGTCGACCCGCACACGCGTCAAGTTATGAAAAAATAAACAAACACAGCCATCCTCGCGCACCTTCACCTTCTTATGGCGCGTCCTGAATGTGGCAAAGTGTGTTTCCCAAATTCCTCTTATCCCGGTGAAGGAGGCAGGGACAAGCCGGACCGGAGAGCACGTTTGGCTGCAAGTTGAGGGACCCGCTGGAAATGTTGAACGCAGAGCAGATGCGACTCTCAGCCTCCGTGTTTAGGCTACTCTTCGCAGCGGCGCGCGCGCCTCCTCGGCCGAGCGCATGGGACGTGAAATAAAAAAATAACAGAACCCCAGCGGAAGCCTGAATGAAAGAACGGTGTGTCGCTCGATCTGGAGCCGCTCTTACCTGTGAAATGGGTTGTTGCGTTGCCTCCTGGTCCCCCGCGCTCATCCCCGCCGCTGCTCTGGACGGACTGAGCTGGGATCTGCTGAGGGAACAGCCCCTCGTCACTAGCCTACAACACAGCAGCGAGGAAACATCCTTCTTCTCCAGCGGGGAGGCAGCTGGATGCTGCTTAGCGATAAGGACACTTTACACTCAGCATTTCAAGACAGAGTACCCTCATCTCATAGAGTCCGTCTGTCCGTCTGTCTGTCTGTCTGGTCCGTAAGTAGGCAGACTACATGAATTAAGGCTGAATTAATGGCTGTAATCAAAATGATTGATGCCCGCTATTAGAGGTGGATTACTTTCAAATAATAATGTGAGCTGACCATCACCTCCGCGCATCTCTAATGATATCTTTCTTTATGTTGTACGGTGTATTTGTGGCATATGCACATGCTAAATATTGTTTTTTTTATTTTAATAGTGATGACAAATAGATTTTCTTTTTCTTTCTGTAATCATATGCAGAGCTGCAAAATTGAGCCTAGTGGATCATAATCATATAATACATTAATCAGCACAAAATAAATCTGTAATGATTTCGAGAATTGATTAATGACTCAATCAAGTCAGTTTTAAAGTAAAAGTTCTATAGGCCCAGGTTGTTGAAAATTAACTATAATACGTATCTGCTGGAATTTTGCACCACTGGATCACTATTGCAGGAGAGAAATCATTACTTGTGTATAACATCATTATTATAAAAGTTATAAGTTACAAGTTATTTACAGCATTTGATCAAACGTTGGTCCACTTTTTTGTTTTGGTTCTCCCGTAAGGTTAGCCAAGAAAACCTGCTCTACACCCGTCTGGCTCCAGGCCATCAGAGCTGAAAGTCGTACTCCCTCTTCACCTCTTAAAAAAGAACGGACCCTAAAGCCTACATAATATTGACACAGATGTTGCGTACAACTGAATTCCCTGGAAACTTCAGGGAGGCTCGTAGGCTTCTGTCGGCCCTTTCTTGTTGTATTCCCACAATGGGAATCATTTCAGTGTCAGACCACTGAAATACATCTTTGCCTGATCACAGCTGTTAAATGTGTCCTGTTGGCAAGAGCTGCATCAATAATGACCATGTTTACATTAAATCAGCTTAACTTTCAAATTACAGACTAGATGATTGTCTTATCTGTTGATGCAGAGATTCACTTTGATCCAACATGGGTTCATATTGTGTAGGGGAGCCGCTTTTGGAAATTGCACGATGATCTACTTGTTTTTAAGATGAAATATTCTCCCACCAGGGCCGGATTATACTTCTGCTGCTCCCCGCCTCGCTCACAGAGTGCACGCTGCCCGCACCGCCCATGCACCGCCCATGCACCGCCCATGCACCGCCCATGCACCGCCCGCATGGCCCGGCCTCGTCTGTTTTCAATTGCACCGTAACACATGCAGCTCATGTGCAGCGCTGCTGAAATGCGGTGCAGAGACGCTGATGTCACCGCTCCATTTGCCAGTTGTGGTTTTGGAGTCTGAGCGGGGTTTCTGAGCTCGGTGAGGAGCGCGCTGCCCGCTGTGGGCTGCTGCTGCTGTTGCCACTCCCCAATAACCCCAGGTCTCTGGTGGAACATCTTGACTCTGTAGGTGTGGGAGGGGGTTTTGTGTTGATCTCTCTCTCTCTGCTCCTCTAGCCAGCGAGCAGTAGAAACCCTGGGTGAAGTCTCACATGAATTCATGAATCTTAAGAGTGGCATTATATAAAAGGGTGGGGGCTGGATTTCTGGCAGAGCAGGAAATTGGATAAGCCGAGTCTGGGCAATTTTTATATCAGGGACATCTTGATGGAGTTGCAGTCCATTTGGCACAAACATTTGAATTGTTTCTTGAAAATCTTCCTCTTACTCCTCTGCATTTGTTTACATAAAGCTCCTCCTTTGTGATTGGTTCATATTTTTAGGAACAGTTCGACATTTGGGGAAACACGCTTATTTGGTTTCTTACTAAAAAGTTAGACCAGGCCATTGATGCCACTCTCGTATTTGTCTGTTAAATATGAAACTACAGCCACACGAGTATAGCGTAGCTTAGCATAAAGACTGGAAACAATGAGAAAACAGCTAGCCTGGCTTGTTCCGATGGTAAAAAAATTCCTCTTAAGCTAGTCACTGTGTCTAGACAAGAATAGTCACACAACCTCCCATAAAACCACAACTAGAAACAAAATGTTAATTAGTGAGCTTTGGAAGAGCTGGTAGGTGGATTTAGTCACCTTCAGACAGGCTAGCTGTTTCTAGTGTATATGCTAAGCTCAGTGTCCCCGAACTGTTGTTTCACATTTAACGAACAGATATGAGAGTAGTGTCAATCTTCTCATTTAAGTCCTGGCAATAAAGCAAATAAACGTATTTGCCAGAAAAACTGTTCTTTTAACAACTGAAATATATTTAAACAGATTTACATTAACATTTTCTAGTCTGAAAAGCCATATAGACAAGATGTTTCTGATATCTAGAGCACAAGAATCCGTTAAGATAATAAAATATTTAGTTAATTTAGATTTTTGTTAGTATTTCTCCTACATTATGTTTTCTCTGTTATATTCTCCTCAACAATTTACCAATAAGCTTTAATATCCTCTTCCATACAGCCATAGAAAACAAAAAGGAAAAAAGAAATGGAAAAATTTTGTATTTTACTTCGTAGGTCTAATAATACGCAATCAAATTCAAACACATTGAGTCTCAAAAATACTGGAGGGAGTCTGCTAGAAATCCCAAATTACAGGAAAAATAGAAGAGAAAACAGAAGACATTAACTTGGTGGCCGCAACTGTAACTACATACCTGTCTGAAAAGACTACATGTCCCTACCATTATGTCCAATCAGTGGACATTGGTGTATTGTGTAAGTAACTGCCACTGAGGTGAGGCTCACAACAAAGGCAGCTGTGGAGAGAGGCTTGCTACAGTAGCTTTAAATAGATCAGCAGGTAATGGGTTTTGGAAAGCTGTAATTGAAGCAATCCTAATGTAGCGATGTGGCCACCTTTTAAAAGCTTGGCATGGGCCAGGCAGATTACAATCAGGGGGGCTACGGTGCCACCTGGCAAACACGAGTCTCTCTGTGATCGCTCTAATTTATGGCCACCGTTCTCTTCTGACAAATAACCGACGATGATTTAACCTTTCTCCCCAGCAACAAAAGAGAAAACCTGCCAGGCCGTTGTAAAAGATGCAGGGGTTGTTAAACCATTTCCAGACGGATTTGGTTGAACGCCACCTTGGATGGCTCGCTCTCAAAGAGAATGCCGAAGAATGATTTTATGTTGCTTCTTACTCTATCTGGCTGATTTCAAAAGTTGGATGGTTTGTTTTTTTCATACAGAAAGAATGTGCTAAACTTGGCTCGGCTATAATAACTGCGCATTTGTGGGCCTCGTGGACCAAAATTGTCCATTTCCCATCAGATTCCATCCGCAGACCTACAATTAGGATTATTTTAGGAACGCCAGAGTATCCAGTGGTCACTGCATCCTCTGTATCTATCTCACAGAGCCACAGTAGCTGCCCTGAAACCCAAACAATTGCACCACAGTGTAACATACACACACAAAACTGATTCTGTGCTACATTCCTCAATCCATCACGGCAGCCTCTCGATGTAATTGTGAATCAACAGCAGGAAACCATTGTCAACATTTGGGGTATTGCTGGTCAGTGATCGCGAGCATGTTGCTCCTTGTTTGCTGCTCGGTAACACGGTTGTCTGTCCGTAACAAAGCGTCTGGACACCAAAGCCATCTGAAAGCGAAACGTGTTATTTTGCCGTCACATGCTACGAGATGATTGCTTTTCAAATACGCTGAGAAAGAGTGAGCTCACTGCATTGTGTCCAAAACACTGGTTATCTAATCTACTCAGTTTCTTCCTCCGGACAGCTTTTATTTTCCTGGGCTGAGATCCCACAGCAACTGGTCAGCAACTAGCTGGAACAGCGGACAAAAATTCAGTGAAAAAGCAATGATTTTCAAGGCATTTACAAACGCATTCTCACACACACAGCAGTACTGAATTTTCTCAAATATGATTTTAAGGCCTCTTGCCACATAACACAGCCCTGATCAAACCAGCTCTGCACCAAGTAAGCAAATCCCTAAACAGCTGGGATTTGACGGAGTAAACTGCCTACCGTAACTCGGGACAGATGTGGAGAGGGCCGGACTTGTACGAGGTCTGAACCTCCCTAGCGGTATCACACCACCCACAGGCATCTGCTCAGGAGATCTGAAGGGCCGACCGGGGATTTCTTTTGGTGTTTTGGTCTGGCCGTGGACTGTGGATATTGTTGTAAGGTAAGAGATCTGTGGGGAAGAGGGCACGCGGTCCACTCTCAACACATGAGGATCATGTAAAGCCCCCTCACCTCTGAACCCGTGGTGTGAACAGCTGCCTTGTGTTGATGCAGAGATTCACTTTGATCCACCTTGATCCGGATTCATGCGGACAACTGGGTTCATATTGTGTAGGGGAGCTGCCTTTGGAAATTGCACAATGATCTACCTGTTTTTAAGATGAAATATTCTCCCACCAGGGCCGGATTAAACTGCTGGCGGGCCAAGGGGCAAAAAGTGAGCTGTCGCCCCTCTCGAGTTCCCCAACTCAGTTTGGTCATAAGTTAATTAAATTAAATTACTTTATGAATATACAACATGTAAGTATTAGGGCTGTCCATCAACCAAAGAAATTCTTAGTCGTCTAACGATCATACGATTTTGTTAACTAGTTGATTTGCCTTGATCTGCCTTGAAACATCTGGCCGGGGACAGCAGATGGAAATTAGCCTCTCTGGCTAACTCTGGCTCACTTACAGTGTAACTGTTGATTAGTGTGCATTGTCCCTGAAAAATTAATAAATTTAATCGACAGATAAACAGAACCACCCTAAAACACCACTTTAAATCTTGAGTTTACCAGAGATGTGCTCATAGATTTTATGGAAATAAGTCACTGCATGAAAAAAAGCACAAAAAAACTGCTCATCTACTACAGAAATCTTGGTTCACTAACCGACTAAGAGGATGCAGCATCAGTACATGAAAATATCACACAGTGAACTTGGGGCCCTGGGAAGTTGCCAGATTTCCACAGATGGTTTTAAGTCTTGTCACCCAAAGATACTCTGCAAATTACATCACCAATTTGTGATGATCCATGCATTCCAGCAGTTATTTGGGGATAAAAAGCTGAAATTCCCCTTCATGTCGTTCTCCCTGAAACAGGCTACTTCCACTCACTACAGTGAATGACTTTCTACAGTTCCCATAAATCCTTACAACAATCCCCTTAAGCAGACAGTGATTAACAACCTCACAAACAGGCTGATCTTAAGAATACGAGGACATTGCCCAATTGAAAAAATGTCAACTTGTCTGTGCTTTCTGGAAGACAAATTATGTAATGGAGACACCGTTTTTTTAATCTTTGAATTTATGTACATCAATTTCATGTCACTTATCGGTCGACCCATATGCTGATACGGATATGCCTGGAATAAACATATCGGCTTATAAATTGGCAATCCGTTCTCATTCCCAACATGTCACATGCTGACTTGGAGTCACTTTCTACTAAGATATGACGCTGTGGAACGATGTAAATTCAAACAAAACCATTTGGTTAAGTTTAGGAACAAAACCTTTGTTTGTAGAGTGAAACTTAACGTTGTGACCAGAAAGACGACACATGATTTCACACGGGACACAGACAGCGGCCTTCTAACAACACCTCAACACCTTCTGTGTTAGTTAGCAAGTCGAATCTAAAAGTAATGGAGAAATGGGTGAAATGTCACAACGAGAGAGAGAGGTAAGAAGTATTTTCCAGTTGAAAAAAAAAAGACACGTCTTGTAGCTGCATTGCGCTCTGGTCCGATTTCTGCTTCTGTGGGCAGAGAAAGTGTCGTGTCAAGAAGTTGTATCAGCAATAGCTGTATATAACATCTGTCGTAATGTTTGTGTGTCTTAAGAAATTTCATCAACCAGCTTTCCGTTAATGCGTGGACCTTTGAGCATGGCTTGGGAGAAAAACAAACAAAACTGCAGAGCACTGAGGAAACAGTTTGCGTCAATACAATCCTTGGAGTTAATTGCTTGTTTCAGTGGATCTCAGATATTTAGCCAAGGACTGCAAAACATGGAGCCATCTGGCTGCGGACCTCATCAGCTCCTCTCGTCTTTGCTTTGCTTAGTTTTCATTTAATCTGCTTTAAGCTGCTTGTTTAAAAGCGTTGAAATAATTGGTGGGAGTGGAACCAATGAAGTAATGATACACCCATTCTCTCCTTGCGTTAATTGGCAAATGAAATTAATCCACATCCCTCATTCGGCTGTTGCCAGCCCGAGAGGAGCCTGCAAGGTCACGGGACCCCCACTTCTCATTTTGATTACATTTAAGCAATATGCTGAGGCTCGACGATTCGCTCAAAGGCACGCCACAGTGCAGGCCTGAGCGGGGCTGCTCAGACCTGCAGCCCCGCGGTGGATTGACAAAGCACAGGACACCGGCCCGCTGTGACGCGTCACTCTGTTTGCATGCAGAAGTATGTCTCCCATTATCTGAATTAGATAAGATATAGACGCTCGGTGGAGGCAGGACACGAGGTGCCCACGGGCGAGACATTTGACCTCTGTTTGGTGTGTGACTCAGAGATAAGTGCTTTCATGCAGACATCATGGCTAATTTGATATGTCCACATGGGGGGGGTGGGGGGGGGTTACATCAGTACACTTTGCAGGGGGAAGACGCATGAGAAAGGCAGTGGGACTGATGGCTGTCGACCTCTGTGCTTTTACAGAAGAAGTATCGGGGGGGGGAAGTATGGTGATGATCCATTTCGCTTTAACCGTCTGCAGCTGGGACACTGAATCACTCTGCACGAAACAATCCTTCATAAATCATTACTTGTAACTCGTTTCACCACACGAATCATTTGGATGACAGATCTGCTCGGGAGCATGTGCACTCGCATGGATCACTCTTTTGGAAAATGCTTGCCAGGCTTTTGGTGACCGGCTAAGTGAATCACTCTCTGTGTGTATTTTGCCATCCTCGTGTGTTGTTTGCAGTCTTTTGCTCCTCTAAGTATCACTGGGCTGTCATATGGCAAAGCACACAATCCCAGTAACACACACATGGTCACAGCAATATAGGCTGTCCTCGATTTCTCATGGGATCTGACTTGAGTGCAGCAGACACACAGACAGCCCAGTGAGCCAGACATGGAAAAGAGAGGGAAGGAGGATGGAGGAGTGCCAGAGGGGAAAATGCAGGATTATCGTGTAGACAGCCCGGTGTTTCCAATCTGCAAAAAAGTTTTATAAGTTAGCAGTAATGCGTAATTGAATAGCCAGCCCTAATTACCAGCCTGACAATGCAGAGAAAGTGTATTATTTCAGGGCTAAGTGGTGGATGGTATAAAGGTGACAGACAGAGTTTTTAAAGGGTTTGTTCACACACAGAAAAAAAAAGGAAAAAACTTTTCTCGCTTAACTTTTGCCGTGTCTGGCCACACAGATAACTTTTATTTTGTTACTTTCGTTTTTTCTTATCCAATCCAGAAATAATTTTCTAGAAAATGTGTCACTCTGGATAACACACTAGCCAAGTTTCCATTCAATTCTCAAGCAAATTAAGCAAACTTTGGAAATGTAGCCACAAAAACAAATCCATCCACTGGTTTGAGGCGAATAAATTCAGCTACAGTGTAGCTGGCTCAGAGGGTAGCGCTATGAGCTACGCGTGGCTGTAATCAGCCAGAAAACAGAGTAGAAGAAGTTAAGTTTGCGAAATGAAAAACAAAGCAAGTTGGCTTGCCCTTTTAACCAAACCTTTTTAGGGAAAAATGAATACGAGAGCAGTCTTCAGGAATTTGTTACAATTGAGCAAGTAGCAATTGTTGTTTCATTTATTTATTTATTTATTTATTTTTCAGGGACAATGCATCATGTCAGCTAGTATTGGCCACATTTCATGCATTCACACGTGGGAATGTCGGAGAAGATGCGAACAGCAGAAACAGTTCATGTGAGTAAAATGTTCGCTGGTCTAAATTTATTCGGCAAATCCATAATCCATTTAGTGCATCAACTCTTTCGACAAAGGCAGAAACTACCTCAAGCAAGCATAAAAACATTGTTTCGCAATTGAGGGGGTCTTATTGACTCTAACCGTTTCTATGCAGCTTCTTTAATGCGATACTTTGAAAAGTGCATAAAAATAAGTGAATGGAAACAGTTTCTACAGTTCTCATTGAAGCCATTATGTACATCGTTTCTATAAAAACAGTTTATGTGTTCCAGAGTAACTGAGACATTGTTTCTGGAGCGACATGCTGCTGTATAACTTTAGAAATATAATCTGGCAATGCTTCATGTGCTAGAAACCAAATTCCATCCATCTTTTATGATTTGAGATTTTGTTATTTTAGGCTGCCTTGAAACATCTGGCCGGGGACCGCAGATGGAAATTAGCCTCTCTGGCTAACTCTGGCTCACTTACAGTGTAACTGTTGATTAGTGTGCATTGTTCCTGAAAAATAAATAAATAAAAATAAATTTAGAGAGCCAAAGTCCTGATATCACCCAGACAGCCCTCTGCTCCAGGAGCTCATGCAATATCTTGAAGGTTTCCGCCATCTATCTTTTTGAAATACTATTTCTATTCTACGATTGGTGTAACTAATGCAGCACTTGCTTTAAGTAAATTCAAACCCAGGGTTTAAAGGGGGACTGCCCAATGTTCCGCAGGACGACTATTCTGAAACCCCAATAGTCCCAAAAACGTCCCACTGGATGGAAATCCAATTTGCTGCATGGAGAGTGCGTATTTTCAGAACAATGTGCATTTGTTTTCGGGATCACAGGCTGTTTAACAAATGGGCTTTCGGTCCAGTGGCGCATTTTTTTGATTATTGGGGTTTCGGAATAATGGGCTGTCGGAACAATAGCATGGCAACAATTTAAGTACGGTTAATGTGTTAGCATTAGCTCCAATTAGGTTTTACTGGCATAGCATGCAAACTATACCATCACAACGGTTGGTTTCTCCCTTATGATGTCCTTCTAATGTTATCTTTCCCATCTTTTAAGTGTCATTTTTAGTGTCTAAAAAACAACTAAACTGTTTGGGCCTTACTGTTCTGCTGTTGATACAGACATGTCTGAACTTGCCTCCTCCGCTGGTGATATGTCAAAATGATGATATCCCAAATGAAATGGTCAGTGGCGGCTGGTGGAAAATGTTCTAGGTAGGGCCATCCTATCAATTTCAGCAAACATCCCAGTATGATTTAATGCAAAAAAAATGTAAGTATCAAACACGCATTATCACTTGGCAGTTAAATATTTAACATGTATTCCAACACGAAAAAAATCAGTAAATAACACTTATATAATATAATATAATATAACATGTTTATTTATTGAGATGCCCCTATGGACCTTGTTATAGGAGGTAAAGATCAGGAGAAGTAAACATGAAGTGTAATTATGAATACTGATGTTAAATTAAGCTATGATGAGTTTTCACTGTTAATTTAACATCTCTATTACATGTTGATGTCTCCATGACCAAGTT
>JAFEUB010001553.1:0-52500 GCA_024529925.1 Ophthalmolycus amberensis | reverse complement strand
TATAACACTTTAAACAAATAAGGTGCTTTTTTTTTAGTATTCCCTTTCCACAGTAGCAGTTCTATCTCTTCACGATCTGTGCTCAGTGTGCTGACTGTATGTGAAATGTTCCACTGCTGTGCAACATGAATAAAATGTTTCAGCACGTTTCAGCACAAATGTCTGTCTTCATGACAGTCAGAGCATGTGAATGCAGCTCTACTGTTCATCAATATAATCAGAATCAGAACCGTTTCTTGCCAAGCAAGTTTTCACCTGCAAGGAATTTGTCGTGGTGGAAGGTGCATAACATTCAACAATAACATATAACTATCAAAATAACATTTAACTATCAAATAACACTTAACTATCGAATAACATTTAACTATCAAAAACAGTCAGCACAGTGCAGGAAATAGAAACATATTTGAAATGTACAATAAGATATGTAATATAGGATATGGAATGAAGTGCACACAAAAACAGATAACAGGACTGTAAACCAAGTGAAGTGTATGAATGTTAAAAGTGACGAGTGTGTTTTTCGAACCTGTTTTTCTCCCTGCGTCACTCGTCTGTCCCTACTGCCAAGGACAAGATACAAGAGGAGTCTAAACAAGAGATAACCACACAGCATCGCCATGGAGACCTTACGGGAAGGATGCCCCCGCCTAACGCCCCACCCTTCCTAGACGCGGAGTCAGCACCTACTTCAGGTCCATACTTTGGACTGCAAAGTATTGACTTCCTAGACGAGGAGCCTTTACCTACCTCCCCAGCACCTACTTCTATTTCGGGTCCATACTTTGGATCGCAAGCCTCTCTCACACTCTCCCCATCCTCCCCCCACCTGGAGTTCACTGACCACATGAACGAGCTGGTCATTGCTGGAACCAAACACACTCCTCTCCCCACTCCTCGACGGAACTACAACCATCCTCTGTCTCCCCTAAATAATTGATATCTTCTGGGTCCAGGCTACAAGGCTAATGATACCAATGACTCTCTCCAGGAAAGGTCGGGGCCCTGTATGCAGCTAGCCGTTTCAATTCCTGTCCTGCAAGTTCATAGAAAAGGAAAGGTGCGAAGAAACAATAGTAAACATGCAAACTTATCAAACTTAGCATACATTCCTCGTCAGCCTGTCCAAATAAATTGGGCAAAGAAAGCTTTAACCACATTAAACTTAGCTTTATTAAATGTCAGGTCTCTGTCAGGAAAAACATTTTTAATCAATGATTTTATTGTTAGGCACAAACTGGACATTTTGTTTTTAACTGAAACTTGGTTAAATCAAGATAACAGTGCAGCTGTTCTTATTGAATCAACACCTCCCAACTTCAGTTTCATGAGTGAAACAAGAGCGCATAACAAAGGAGGTGGAGTTGCTGTTTTATTTAATGATTCTCTTCAATGCAAGCAGATGTCCTTTGGTCATTTTAGTTCTTTTGAATATGTGGCTCTAAATTCCACTCAAGCTTTATTCCTAAACATTTACAGACCGCCTAAATACTGTGCGACCTTCTTTGATGAGTTTACTGAACTGCTGTCTGTAATCTGTATTGATTTTGACTGTGTTGTTATTGTTGGTGATTTTAATATCCATGTTGATAATCCCCAGGACAGAGGGTCTATAGAACTATGTGGTGTCCTTGATAACTATGATCTGACTCAGCATGTGACAGGACCCACCCACAACAGGGGGCACACTCTGGACCTAATCATCACCAAAGGTGTAAACATTTCCAAGGTTGCTGTGACTGATGTTGCACTCTCTGATCATTTCTGTGTTTTCTTTGAGAGTGCAATCTCCTTGCACACAAATGTCCAAACCAAGGTTGTGACAAAGCGTTACATCTCTGAAAACACCAGTGAACTATTTATTCAGAAGTTCTCCTCCACACCAGCCCTCTCTTGCCTCTCAGTCAATGAGCTTGTAGATGGCTTCAATTTTAAAGTTAAAAATATTATTGATGCCATTGCACCCACTAAAGTGAAGGTTGTCTCGGGTAAGCAAAGATCTCCTTGGAGAAATGCTACGCTGGTCAAAATAGAGAAACGAGAGTGTCGGAAAGCTGAGCGCAGGTGGCGAAAAACTAATCTCCAGGTTCACTGTGACATCTATAAAGAGAGACTTCGCAATTATAATTTGGAACTTAGAAATGCAAGGCAGTCGTTCTTCTCTGACATCATAACCAAAAACAAGAACAATACACGCGCCTTATTTGCTACCGTCGACAGGCTAACAAACCCTCCAGTGTCGGTAGCTGCTGAGCTCCAATCCACCTGGGCATGCAATCAATTTGCCTCCTTTTTTACTGACAAAATTCAGAAAATTAGACAAGCAGTCAGTGCCTCCACACCAAACACAGGATATGTGTTGTCCCGATCTCTGAATAACATCCATTCAAATATCATGACACAATTTCATTCAATCGACCGTAGAAGCCTAGAAGACATTATACAACATCTGAAGTCATCCTCCTGCTGCTTGGATATTCTACCAACACACTTTTTCAAAAATATTTCAAACTGCATGACCACTGATCTTTTACAAATTGTAAACACATCCCTTCTCTCAGGTGTCTTCCCACAAGCCCTAAAAACTGCAGTTATTAAACCGCTCCTAAAGAAAGCTAGTTTAGACTCCGCAACGATGAAAAATTATCGGCCAATATCAAACCTCCCATTTTTAAGTAAAATAATTGAAAAAGCGGTTTTCCAACAGCTGACCAACTTCTTGACCGTAAATAACTGCTTTGATGTTTTCCAGTCAGGCTTTCGACAGCACCACAGCACTGAAACTGCTCTTGTTAAGGTTTTCAACGACATCCACTTAAACATAGACAATGGCAGAAGTTCAGTCTTAGTGTTACTAGATCTCAGTGCTGCATTCGACACGGTCGACCATGCCATACTCCTAGAAAGACTAAAAATCTGGGTGGGACTCTCTGGCACAGCACTTAACTGGTTTGAATCCTACTTGAAGGGCCGAGAATACTTTGTGTCTGTAGCTGATTACACATCAGAGCTGACTAAAATGACATGTGGTGTTCCCCAAGGTTCAATACTGGGGCCTCTTCTGTTCAACATCTACATGCTTCCACTAGCTCAGATTATGGAAAACAACAAAGTGTGTTATCATAATTATGCAGACGACACACAAATCTACATAACTATGTCACCAGGGGACTATAATCCCATACAAGGGCTGGGTAACTGCATTGAACAAATCAACAACTGGATGTGCCAGAATTTTCTTCAATTAAACAAAGATAAAACAGAAGTAATTGTTTTTGGTACCAAGGACGAACAATTGAAAATCACCGCTCAGCTTCAGTCACTGATGTTAAAACCCACAAACCAAGCCAGAAATCTAGGTGTAGTTATGGATTCAGACCTCAACCTGAACAGCCATATCAAGACAATTACAAAATCAGCCTACTATCACCTGAAGAATATATCAAGGATTAGAGGACTTATGTCTCAACAGGATTTGGAAAAACTTGTCCACGCATTTATCTTCAGCAGACTGGACTACTGTAACGGTGTGTTTACAGGTCTCTGTAAAAAGTCCGTCAGAAAGCTGCAGCTGATTCAGAACGCTGCAGCTCGAGTCCTCACTAAGACCAGGAGGGTGGATCACATCACTCCAGTTCTGAGGTCTTTGCACTGGCTTCCTGTCCAACAAAGAATTGACTTTAAAATCCTGCTGTTGGTTTACAAAGCACTGAATGGTTTGGGACCAAAATACATCTCTGATCTGCTGCTACCTTATGAACCATCCCGACCCCTCAGGTCGTCTGGGACCGGTCTACTTTCTGTTCCCAGAGTCAGAACTAAACATGGAGAAGCAGCGTTCAGTTTTTCTGCTCCACATATCTGGAACAAAGTCCCAGAAAGCTGCAGGTCTGCTGAGACCCTCAGCTCATTTAAATCAAGATTGAAGACTTTTCTGTTTGCTGCTGCCTTTAATTGAACCACATTCAATTAATATATTAATCAATTTCCTGCATTTCTGCATTTTACTACTGAATTGTATTTCTTACACTGTTTCTTTAATTGTTTTTAAATCTCCTTTTCTTTTGCCTTGTGTTTTGATGCTTTTAATGGTTTTTATGTGAAGCACTTTGAATTACCTTGTTGTTGAAATGTGCTATACAAATAAATTTGCCTTGCCTTGCCTTGCCTAAGTAGAGAGACAGGGATGTGCAGGGGAGAGACCAGAAGGGGAGAGACCAGAAGGAAATGTCCTGGGGATGACAGAGTCAGTGGGGGACCCGGGCTCTGTTAATGAGCCCGACTGCCGACGGGAAGAAACTGTTTGTGTGGCGTGAGGTCTTAGTTCTGATGGACCGCAGCCTCCTGCCAGATGGAAGGGGCACAAATAGATCATGTCCAGGGTGGGAGGGGTCGGCAACAATCTTTCGTGCTCGCTTCAGGGTCCTTGAAGCAAACAGGTCCTGGAGGGACGGCAGATTGCAGCCAATCACCTTCTCAGCAGAGCGAATGATGCGCTGCAGTCTGCCCTTGTCCTTGGCTGTGGCTGCAGCGTACCAGACCGTGATGGAGGAGCAGAGGATGGACTCAATGATGGCTGTGTAGAAATGCACCATCATTGTCTTTGGCAGGTTGAATTTCTTCAGCTGCCTCAGGAAGTACATCCTCTGCTGAGCCTTCTTGGTGATGGAGCTGATGTTCAGCTCCCACTTGAGGTCCTGGGATATTATGGAGCCCAGGAAGCGGAAAGACTCCACCACGTCGACGGGGGAGTCACCCACAGTGATAGGGGCTGGTGGGGCTGCGTTCTTCCTAAAATCCACAACCATCTCCACTGTCTTTAGAGCGTTGAGCTCTATGTTGTTCAACCTGCACCAGGTCACCAGATGGTCAGTCTCCCACCTGTAGGCGGACTCATCCCCACCAGAGATGAGTCCAATGAGGGTGGTGTCATCCGCGAACTTCAGGAGCTTGACGGACTGGTGACTGGAGGTGCAGCTGTTGGTGTACAGGGAGAAGAGAAGAGGGGAAAGAACGCAGCCTTGGGGGGAACCGGTGCTGATGGTCCTGGAGGATGAGACGTGCTTTCCCAGCTTCACGCGCTGCTTCCTGTCGGACAGGAAGTCTGTGATCCACTTGCAGGTGGAGTCGGGCACCTGCAGCTGGGAGAGCTTGTCATGCAGCAGAGACGGGATGATGGTGTTGAAGGCAGAGCTGAAGTCCACAAACAGGATCCTGGCGTAGGTTCCTGGGGAGTCCAGATGCTGGAGGATGAAGTGATGGGCCATGTTGACTGCATCATCCACAGATCTGTTGGCTCTGTAAGCGAACTGCAGGGGGTCCAGGAGTGGGTCGGTGAGGGTTTTAAGGTGGGACAGGACAAGGCGTTCAAAGGACTTCATGACCACAGAGGTCAGGGCGACGGGCCTGTAGTCGTTAAGTCCTGTGATCCTTGGTTTTTTAGGGACATGGATGATGGTGGAGGCCTTGAAGCAGGCTGGGGAGGCCTTGAAGCAGGCTGGAACGTGGCATGTCTCCAGGGAGGTGTTGAAAATGTCTGTAAACACCATGTCTGTAATGCTGTAACTCCGAGGTAATGATGGTTACCCAGCGATCAAAGAATAAAGACACTTTACCCACAATTTAGGTGTATTTTCTCTTCAACTCACGAGATGCAGCATGTTTTATACTTAATGTGAATATAATTCATACTTTGTTGGCATCTTATTCTGAAAACCGGATGTTCGTCTGAAGAAACCAGATGTTGTCTCACGTTAATCTTTTTGCTAACAAAGTCCTTCGCTCGCTCCCGATCTGTGCCGTTTAAATGCGTTTACCGTGAATTTCAGCATATAGGTGCACTAAAGTGTAAGTGTCTGCTGAGTTGACCACGGAGATCTGAGTGTCTGCTGACTTTACCGCAGCGATGTCCAGTAGTCTCCATTCCTCCACCGCTGCCAGTGAGCAACGGACTTTCAAAATTTAAAAAATTTAAAAATGCGTTAACGCGCTATAAAATAATTGTCGTGTTGATTAATGAATGCGTTAACGCGATAATAACGCGTTAACTTGCCCAGCACTAATATATATATATCACTAACTTTATCTAGACGTAAAACTGGAACCACACAACATTCTGAGCAAGCATGCTATTGTTATTGAGTGGTACTGAGCAAGGTTATGTTTGAAAGTTGGTTTTCCTTGTAATTTCTGTTATAATAAATCATTTGGCTCTCTGTTAAAGGTAGATCTCAGATGTCAGGTTTCTATCCAAATGTAGCGCTAATTTTAAACAAATTTCCAGAAAACCAGCAAAGAAAAGGCTGAATATAAGGAGTTGGGCGTAATACTCCAGTCAAACCTCAAATGAATGACATTGTTACAAATTTCCCACGTTAGTCAAGCTTAGAAACCTTTTTTGCGATATTTCTACTTCATTTTGAATATCTGCGCTTCCATTCAAAAAAAATGTCGTGCAAAATTTGACAATGCATTAAAGGTGGAAGGAAATACACTTAGTCATATTGTTTTCATATTTATTTGTTTTTATTATTGACATTTTAAAAAGGCCTGTAAAATCTAAAATAAAAATAAATAAAATGAATAGATTTTTGTAATTATCATCCTTGTCTGGAGTGAACTGCACACATACTAAGCAGGTATGCACAGCGGTATGGAGTGGTATTGAGCAAGGAAATGTTCGAGCTGGATTTCTTGTTATTTTTTCATCTTAATTTGTTTGTTCTTTAATACTTCTAGAATGAAACTCTTAAATTCCCATTTCACTTTAGTTCTCTGTTGGGGCAGAGGCAGAAATCTCATCGGCAGATAAACCTGGACAAAGCGACTATTTGCAAGTACCATCAGAAGTATTTCAACACCTTTAAAGCCGATGATCCGTGTGCCTGGAGGATGACGCAAGTCCTGCCCTGACCAGGCACACATCTCTACCCATCAACCCCCAGTTCACCCTCCTCCCCCCTCCAAAGTCCATCCACCCCAGCAGAGGGGTGATGATGTGCATGCTGAGCAACTGACATGGGAGATAACTCACATCTGGAGCCACAAGCAGGGTCTCCGCTCAGCTCTCACTGGAGTCACTCAGGCGCTGGAGAGAGGACAACAAACCCTCACTTGAGTCAGCTGGAACACTTGTACTCCATCTAGTCCACTACACTGGGCCTCTCCTTATTCATTGTTCAGTGGGTAAGCAGAGCGCTGAACAAGAGGCAGAAAAGGGAACATTGAAACTGACCAAAACCACAGGATTGCATAATGTCTGTAAAGTCTTTCCGATCAAAACTAAAATGGAATTCCAAAATAACTGAGGGTGATGATAACACGTTTATTTAACTAAAGCCTGCAAACCTTTCCGTGCCGGTTGATTTTTACAGACGGTATATGTATGCAAAAGTTATGACTTAGTCAGAGGCGCATGCCATGGAGGCTCCATTATCACTCGCTCACACACACACGCTTCAGCGTGCGCACAAACACACAAAACGACATCCATCCTTCCCAGAAGAGACATTAGCAGTATGATTTGCTCTGTGGGGGCCAATAAGCGTGAGAGATGGATGAGCGACGACGGTTGATGGAGAGCGTATGCACGCACGCACACACACACGGTAGACATGGTTGGGATTCCTCAGCAGGTTCCCTCCCTCTCTTGACATGTTGCTCAGGGATAAGGAACTCTCTTCCTCCACCCTGAGGACTCACAGCGGCCACTGTTAGCTTTCCACAGAACCCTTCCAGTGACTAATATAGTAATATATAGTGTCAGCCTATCTGCGCCCCATTTCTACACCCAGCTGTTCCACGTGCTCCCTGGCCCCTGCCTATAAGAAAACTTTACTCTTACTGGATGCAAGGCACAAGTCTTGTTCTTTATTTACTTCTTACTTCATTTTAATGGGTGGGTTGTTTAGGAGTGGAGTGGGAGCCGATGGCAGGAGAAGCACTTCCGATAATGTTACATAAGTCCCATTGCACTTATAAAAGGCTTACCTGTGTGTCCTGTTCCAAGGGATGATATTTGGATATTTGGAACTGATGCAGATATTTGAGAGAAACTGACCCAAGAGGGAGAAAAATAGAAGACAAATAGAGAAGCAGGAAGAAATAGAGAGGTGGAACACAGGGCAGTGGGAGAGGTATGTCTTGAGTGTATAAAAAAACAAAACCACTCGCCCTTTTTCAAGTTCAATTGAACATGAAATCACCTAGGGCGAGGGAAATATGACACAGTGTTATTTTTTTGCTGAGCTCCAATGCAAGCACTCTTGAGAGGTAGAGACAGAGCGCAGAAGTTGAGCCAAGAGGACTAAAAGCGTTTGTTGTTTTTCAGCATGTTGATCCTGAGTGGAATCTGAGCTCCCTCCCGCCGCTCTGTGCAATGCTGGAGGTCTGCGGCGAGGATGAAGTTAAAGGCTCAGCCCGGACCTGTCAAAGGGCCCGTCCGTGCCTCGTCGTTTTTTGCCGCGGCCGGCCCTGCACAGTGCGGGACAGAGACAGGGAGGGTGTCATCTGCGTCCGGATTTATGATTCAAGCATCTGGCCGATGCATCGGCAGTTTGTGTACAAGTAAACAACGTGCCGGGGGGACAGCAGAAAGCTCTGGATGCTCCATTGTGCTGTTCGCCCCGCCCAATTAGGTCTGCTACCGATCAACGACTGCGTGGACATCCTTCGCAGCGGCTGTATAAGCACGCATCGGTCAGCACGTTTCCACTGACTTCCAGCAAGTCATTTATGAACATTATCAGCAATTGCCCAGTTCAGCGCGAGTCCATCGGAGCTGATTGGAAGCAGCGCGCAGGGGTCAAACACAGTGCATCAGTGCTGCGGCTGAATCATTGTTCCAGAGTTTACCCTGAGCCATATGAGGCTGCTGAATGCAGATGCAGCTGTAGCCAATCAATGCAGCCCAAACGGTCCACACTTTTCAGCTTTTTAAAAACATGCACGTACAGTATAATCCATGCACAAATTAATTGGGAGGGAACACATTTGTGTTAAAATATGCCTGTTCAGCTCTGCAAGATAACGTAGAGGCACTTGGGTTGCCTGCCTTCCTCGTTCTAATCACTGTGATGTATTAAGCACAACCTGTAGTGCAAGAGGTCATTAATTCAGCAAATGAATGCAATAATTAGCACAGACGTCCAAGTCCACCCACTTCACATGACCGCTATTAATATAGATGGATCTTAAAGGGATATGGTGCTTTCATTAGTATGCAAATGTATGCATCTAGGTCAGGGGTCTCAAACTCCCGGCCCGCGGGCCCGCCACGTCATTTTATGTGGCCCGCGAATCCGCCAGCAAAAAAAAAAAAGTAAAAATAAAAATTACTCTTTTTTTTTTTTTTAAGTTATACTACTAATAATAAAAATATCCCCATAGTCGAAATTATGAGATAGAAAGTCGAAGTTATTAGATAGAAAGTCATAACTATGATTGAAAGTCAAAATTATGAGATTGAAAGTCAAAATTATGAGATTGAAAGTCAAAAAGATGAGATTGACAGTCAAAATTATGAAATAGAAAGTCAAATTATGAGATACTTAAACAGTTAGAAGCAGCTCTTTGACTGGTTACTGTACATTTAACATGGAAATGTATTGCGAGTACATTGAAGACTACTTTAAACTGTGAATGCAGAGAGTTATTTAACAATATGTTACAAGTAGTTACATTTACAACCGGCCCTTTGTGGGCGACCATGATGCTGATGTGGCCCGGGGTGAAAATGAGTTTGAGACCCCTGATCTAGGTGCTCCGTCAATCTGCTCCATAGGGGGAAGATGCACTGTGGTAGTTCCGAGCATGTATTGTTTTTCAGCACAAGCACACCCTGATTACATAATGGACCATAGAGGAGGGACATGATAGTAGAAGCTTCCACTAAATGCGGTGCCTGTACATCAGCTGAATCTATGATCCAATTGCACAATTTTCAATTTCCACAACTTTTTAAATGTAATGTCCCGTTTCAAATGTCCTTGTTAGTTTTTGTTGACTAAAAGTCTGGGCATTTTTGCCTTAGCTTAGTCAAAGAAAATAGTAACTTTAGCAGAAGTTAGTCTTTTTCAGTCATCAGATAATATTGTACGTTTCAGTCAATCTAGTTTACCTTTTATCTCTCTCCAAAGCCCTGTTGTTGTCGCCATTGTCGTCCAAGTCCTCTTGACAGTGTTCCTTGTGTGCTGCCGGTGTAGTCCCGATATGGTGTGCATGAAACTGCTGCATTGGGGGGAAAAACCGTATATTTCCTCTCCTACATTATGTCAACGAAAAATAAAAGACATTTAGAGGGTTTATATTTTTTGAATAACATTTTAGTCTCGTCTTTTTTGTCACCAATATTGTGCGTTAGTATATTCATAGTTAGTCTTTAATGACATTGACGTCGTCTTGTCATTGTCTGAAAATAAATCTTGTTGACGAACATATTTAGTCAGAGTTTTTGTTAACGACATTTACACTGCTGCACATTTGATGGGTATCACAGATAAAATGCTGGGCATTGCAAAAATCGAAATCAATCAAGAATGTGATGTGTGCAATGGAGCAGTGCAGGTTTTAGCGGCCCGTCTTGTTGCAGGGCAGATCTGGGGCTGCCTGGCAATGCCTGTTTTGCACTGAGGTTTATATGCACACAACCTGTGATCTGAAGCCAGCAACTATCCAACCAGCCACTTCCACCTCCCTCTGTAAACAGCAGTAATCTGCAGTCCAGCTGCAGCTCAGGGACAGTAGTGGGAGTCAGGGGCACGAGGTGGCCATGGAGCCTCTAGGCCAGGGGTTCTTAACCTTTTTGACCACGGGGCCCAACTTTTCAAGTACAAAGTGTCCCGGGGCCCACTCTTACTATATGCATCAAAAGTGTCAGAAAACCTGTAGGTCATACAGAAACAGAGCAGTGGGCCTTTGGAGTCAGTAAAAATTTAAGATTTTTGTCCGCATAAAATAAAAAAGAATCTTTCAGTATAAATAACTGCCTGTGGCTGTATCTGTACAGGTAAAGGACAGTGTAGGGCTGTAACTACACTATCAGTGAACAACTGCCTCAAATTTGAAGAAGATTGGACAAAGTATGACCATTCTACAGTGTTTCTTCCATGAAGAGATCCAGGCGGAGCTCTAAAAGGACATTTGGAGACCCAAATGGACACATGGTAACCAAATGATATTCTGACACACTAAAGGTGTTTCTCCCTTTATATTTTGATATTATATTATTTTCCTTTTATTTTTAGCCTTTGCAAATTGCAAAAACTACGTATATAAGGTCGCAGACATGGTGTGTGAGTAGCGGACTTGCTGTGCGTAATGGCTGCGACCGAGCGCACGATCGAGTATGAGAATAGCTCAGTTACGCAAACGTTGGTTGACGGCTTATGTAAGAGGAGCATAAGGTTTGTACTATAAGTACTAGCGTTTTCTGAAGCCAGTAGCTCCATGGTAACATCCACTAGCACGTTGTCGGGTCTGTAATGTGTCTTTTTCCGTCGAAATGCTGCAAGATACGACTTGCAGCGGTTATGGCGACTTTGGACAGTGTGTGTGTGGGCTCCTTTTGTGGAGAAACCATAAGAAATGAAAGAAAATAGATTTCTTTGCAAAGATGAGGATTTTGGGCATGCTGGGATACCAAACACGGACATGTTTTGTGACGTATTTGCGCAAACAAGCCGTAGGAACGGAAGGGGAGGGGATCGAGGATGCCGGTGTCCTCGCTGAGTTGAACAGGCAAAACCCTTGTTAAATAAATGAGATGATACAATGTGATGATCACAAAGACATTTATTATCATGTGTATGTAAACCTGCATACACAACAAGAAGCCCAACAGGCTTTCCCACGAGCGTTGGATGTTTCGTCGCTACGTGTCGCTTTATTTTTGAAGGCTTCAGTGCTTCGTTTGATAGCATTAGCCCACATTCCACACACGGAGCCCTCGGCTCTGCCTCGTTGCCTCCGTTCACAAAGCCGTACTTAAGAAAGTCAGGGTTGTACTTGCGCACACATTTAGACTTTTGGGGGGGTATGGCACCACTGTCGTCTTAATTTTTTCTTTTTAATAACTTATCCATAACTTTCGCTACAGGCTAGCGGCTAGCTGAGTGTCTTCTTCTGCTTGTTGCAGCTTGTTAAACAACTGACTGAATGATGAGATAGTATGTTGTTTGTGTACCGACATTGTAAGAAATTTGAGTGTAGAACTGTGTTTAGAAGCTATAATAAGTGTTTAATGATTCATATTTAAGAATTCATAATTAGTCATAATCATAAGTGTTTTGGATGAAGCTTTTGCCAAAAGGTGCAAAGTCTTATCTTTTATATAGAATGTTTGTCATAGAAGGGTTAAGCCATAACAGACAGCCATTGAATGTGTTAAGAACAAAGGGACAGAGAGTCTTTTAGACAGGCGATTACAGGGGGCACCTGGGTCCTGGGAGTTAGCCAATAGGAATTGGGATGGACAAAAGGGGAGGGGTTTCAAACCGGATGTGGGTGGTTTATTTTCAAGTCTTTTTCTCTTCTGGCTCGGGTTTTGCTTCGAGGGGACGCATGTGTTTCCTGAGAAGCTGAGGAGAGTTTTTTGCACGGGGTTAAACAGTTTAATATTCCATAGAAGTAGTGTACTTCACTGTATAATTGTATTTGCATCAGTAGGATTAAATTCCTTTTAATTGTAAACCAGTTTCGGTAACGTTTTTTGCGCTGCGGCGCTGCTGAAGATTGCAGCTCCGCGTGCGTACAGGCTTGCTCTCACAGTGGGGCAGTTCTGGCCCTCACAACATTAAAACTATCACAACAGGTGGACAGGAGAGGCAACAGCCCGAAAAGCGGTTTTCCAACAATTGAAAAAGATCGACAAATAATCCCAAATTGTCCACGAAGAGAAAAATTGATGCAGAGGGAAGAAAACGGAGAAAAGGACAAAGGACAAAAACGGTCTGTCTTCTGTGTTATGAGGCGTGTCGGTGATGAAGGATACAATTTACGTCGGCATTTTGACACCAAACACAGAGCTAAATTTAGCCTCCAAGAAAAACATCAAATTGTCCAAGAATTAAAAGGCAGACTGCAATCACATCAGAATATATTTACACAAGCTTTAGCTTTAGCTTTAGCCCAGTGCATGCTAAAGGTATGTGAGCAGTGCGCCGACCAGATACAGACTTTTACAAATGTCAGTTTGTGAAGAAACACCATCGCAGACCGAGTTCATCAACTAGCAGCAATCTAACAACACAGCTAGCTAAGAGACGAGCAGGTACTTGTGTTTTTAATGAACTGTTGATGAAAGCACAGACAACACGGATACAGCGCATCTATCCATGTTTATCAGACCTGACTCTCAGTGAGCAGCTCTTGGATGTAGCTGCCATGCACAGGACGACGACAGGGAGGAACATTAGTGATGCAGAGAGGTGACACAAACAGCTTTAAACAAAGTTAATGTAATAACTTGTGTTTGATATTTGTCTTTGTTATTTTCTTTAATAGTTTGATCTTTGGTAGAGTAATGTGGGTTTCTTAACCCTCAATTAAAATGATTTATGTTATAATAACAGAAATGTGTTTAAATATCATTTTTTTATTTATATAACTGCATGTACAATATTTTTACACTTGAATAAACAATAATCAAATGCAGAGAGAGTTATTTAACAATATGTTAGGGAGAAGTTAGTTATACAGTTTTAGAGTTACAACCGGCCCTTTGAGGGCGACCGTGATGCTGATGTGGCCCAGAGTGGAAATGAGTTTGACACCCCTGGTCTAGGCTGTAGTCAAGGGGAGATGGGAGAATGTAGAATGTGGCTAATAATTAAAACACCTTCACAATCTGCCTGCACTTATTATTGTGATCAACATTTTCTGCCTCCTCATCTTTTTCTTTGTTTTCAACTTCATCCCACAACAGCTGGCCCTGTGTCAGTGCCTGCTTTACAGTAGGCTCTAGTGCCATCATTGTTTAACAGAACAATAGACATCCGTACACATTAAGGTGCTTCCCCACTTGCAATACATTAACAGCATTCCACTTCTACTTGACCCTTTTGCTATCCAAGAAAGACCCGACAGCACTGACTAGACTGCGCCATAAAAATGGGAGGCGGGGGAAGGACCACCTACGTAGCGAGGCCCATTGGAGGGCCCGTTTAGTGGTCGTTTTTTACCGCCTCCCCACCCTCCCCTGGTTAGTGGGAATTACAGGCTTTTGCTGTCTGGCCGCATCAGCCCTCGCTGATGTCTGTGGAAACAAGACAAGGTAAAAAACAATGATGAAAATATTGATCCAAGTGGTTTGATGGAAGAGGAAGATTTTGTGATAACGCTGCTTCCTGGAGAAGGATTTTGCTGTGTTTATGTGGGGCAATGATGAATGCTTGGACACCTGCAGGTTAACAAGTGGATTAAAAGAAAAAACAACCATTAAACTCTGGTGCTATTACAAACGGCTGTTAGTGATGTAATATTATGTTTGTTTTTTGGTTTTATTTCCTGTGGCCGAATATAGATTAATCGCTGACGAAGATCTTCTTTGTTAAATCACTGTTTAACACCAAAGTTTAGTATTTGTTGAGGGGCAAAAGTGTTGTAGAGGCAGAGATCCCAGTTTCTCAACCAGCTGTGGCCTCAGTAAACCAGAATGCAATGCACATGTTGCTTTGAGTAAGAATCACAGCTTTCAACCGGAAAAACAATCTCGTCACACTATGAGTTTGGGGATTATAGCAACCTGAGCAATTTAGATTTTACAAATTAAAGCTGCACTACTCAATATTTTAGAAAAAAATGCCACTCATAGTGATGGACCCACAGGGAATTATCACGCAACTTGAGTTCCTGTCAGTTGTACGGAAATCTTTTACGTCTCTCAGCTGGTTGTTTTACGGCCCGCAACTTGAGTGTTTTGGTTTAGTCTCTTCGCTATAATCAACCCTGTTTCCAGCCAAAGGCAGCGACTGTTCACAATGTGCTACCTGCCTGGCATCAAACAGCAGACGCACAAATTTAGAGACTATAGCTGGTGAAAACAGTGGAGCATTTAGCAGCTTAAGAGCTACATATTTCCCTCAGGAGTAGGTAGAGACCAAAAACAGCAAAATGGAGAGTAAACATAGGACTTAAATTCACCAGGTGGCCAGAAAAACGGCACCAAATTAATGCTAATGTTTCTCCGTGTCTGCTAGATGTGTACTGTAAATGGGCAACAGTTTTTTAACAAGTTCAACATTACAACTTTACGATAATGTGTCAGTGTTTTTGGAGTTTAGTTCGTTCCACTGCCCCTAAGTGGCCAAAATATTAATGAATGCAGCTTTGAAGATACACAGAGTTAACTTCTAAAGACTGATACCATAATTAGATAATATCAAAGTAACTCTAATAGTAGGCTCATCTGATTTAGCTTTTTCAGACTAAGAAAGTATATTTGTATTCCTGGCAAATGCTCTTAGAATAGCAGTTAGATAAGCATGGTAATCCTGCACTACTGATTTAAAATATAAAATATATTACAGTTAACAGTACATATAGCAGTTGAATTAAATAAATATGGAAAAATCCTGGAGACATTCATTTAAATTAGTGATTTTTTTTTACTGAAAGTGTTATTTTCCTCCATGCAATTCAATTTATCAAACAAGATTCATTCCTTCCCGCAGTGAATCCTCTCTTCCTCTCCCCCGTCTTTACCTCACACACTCAGTGGAGTGAGTCTCTGCATCCAGACGTCAATGCCACTTCTTGATTTCCAGGTAAGCCGTGATATCTGCACCGTCCTCGCTCGCCCTGGACAGCATCTCCGGTGGGAGACACACCCAATCCCATCTCTGTGGGAACCCAGCCAGTGGCGACCCACATTCAAAGAGATAACAGCATGAGAAAACCGACTGCGATAGCACTCCATAACAAACCTGATAACACACTATAAATACAAGACTTCAAGAAGGCTTGATTCCATCACAACGCAGAATATTTCCCTTTGAACGCTGCACTGACAGCTAAGCTGAAGTAGTACAGTGATAAAAGGCATCCATCATAATTATAGCATGAGCCTTTAAGTTTACACCCACATGCTGATTTGTTTGTAGAGTGAAGATGTTCCATTTGTCATGTCGGTTTAATAGGCTACCATGTAGGTCAGAGGAGGGAGCGTGTTGTTTTGGGCTGATGCAGCTTTCTTCAAATACACTTCTACATATAACTCACACACAGACTGACTTCAGGAGTTCAAGCTAGGTGCCAAGTCCAAGCTGGCAAACGTAACGCTGCAGCCAGTGCCCACATGATGAAAAAAGCATTTCTGTAAAAAACGCGTCGGTCCCCAACGGTGCTCCTTATTTGGGGGGGGGGGGGGGGGGGGGGGAATTAGATCAGCTATGATCCACGGCTCTGCTAAGTTATGAAATGAAGGGAGTTTGTTGTCCCAGAGGTGGAGAGGAAATTATACTAATAAATTGCTCTGGGACAAACAGTGCGGAGTGATGTCTCAAACGCTGCAGCTCGTGCATGCTGGAGTAAACTGTGAAGTGCATCTCAGGGTAGCAATCTGAAGTGGGATGTTTGGTCTAGCCCGAACGTGAGCCCACACTGCCCTGCCTCTCTGTCCATCTAACGAGCAGCCAGGAAGTCTAACATGTGAATGGGGGCTCTGTTGTGTTTCTGTGGCGGTTGGATGAAGGTCAGATAGTAGTGAAGGTAGGGGTCAAGGGTTAATCTCAGAGGGCTGGGCGGTCACTTTCATGGGTCAGAGCTCAGAGGCTCTCCAGGCCTCGTAGGGTGGTGGGGACGAACCCTGAGGGATCAGGGTCACCAGTTTGTGTTCTTGTGCAACAGCACACTTTACACTAATCCGGGCATCGAATCAGAAAAACAAACAAACAGGACCTCCGGAGAGGGAAATCCGCCTTTCGTACATTTTGTGTTCTACATGGAAATCGAGATGAGATTTTTGGGAGAATCTCCGAGCGCAGATAAGAGAAAAATAACAAACTCAGGTTACAGAACTCAGCTGGCAGCAGACTAAACCTTCAACTGAAACCTCTCACCAACTGTCTACTGGAAGACTGCATGCAGCTAAATGCAGAGAGTGACATGGAAAGGTATGATCAAGTCGTGATTACACAGAGCAGGTATGGCAACCCCTCCCCACCCTCACAAACACACAGCAGCCCCAGCCTCCATACACACGCATACACCTAAACACACAAACACACACACACACCCTCCTCTACTCGTTCTGGCTCTACAGATTGCTCACACATGCTTCTGGCTCCTGGCTGCCTGCCACCCGCCTCCCGCTCTAACTCTCTTCCCCCAGCACAGGAAGCCCAGCAGGCAGGCAAGCGGAGCGGCGTGCTGAGGGTCTGGTGAGAAAGCCAGAGCACGGATCAGCAGGCCCAGTTTGGACTGAACCCGCAAAGTTCACAGTGGGTAACTCTGGACTCCAAAAACAACATTGAAGGCCTACTCCTCATCGCTCACGGCAGAGTACTTCTCCGACTTCAGTGACACGGGTCACGGGCCAGATTCTGGACGGTTGCCACATGGCGAGATGAATGGTTACGGTTCAGTGAGCCTGGTTTGCCTAAAGTCTACATTTCTGATTTTGGGGTATTTTAGCTTTTAGGCAAAATAAATTTGTCCCTCTCTCCTCGAACCACATGCTTTCACTAAATCCAGCCATTTCTCCTGGGTCTGCTCGACCTCTCTTACAGACCCTTTTACAGTTGGATCGCAGTTACACAGGTGGGTAAATTGTGCCCTAAAAAAAGAAACACCATTATCTTTGAAGTGAAAACATTTCAATTTCTATCAGCTCAACTAGTACAGGGAATGTACTAGTTGTCTTAAAGAACTAGTCATATGGCTTTAAAATAGTAAATGGTAAAATGATATGAATGTAGGCCAGATTAGTTTTAGCTATGTCTGATGTAATATATGTGCAAAGCTCAAGGTTTTAGGCTTTTATAGATTTTCGCCAAAAATAAATTGCCCAGAATTTAAAGCAGCACTAATCAAATGTTTTTAAATAACAATGGATCCAATGACTATGTAATGTGAAAGGTATTGCCACTAGTACCCAACTCTGCAGTTCCCCTCAATACAAAGGTTTATTAGCAGCTTTCAGCTCATTGTTTTGGTTAAAACAAGCAACTTTACTGTTGTGGTTCACTTTCACTGCTCTCAGTGTACAACACATTAAAGGGGCAAATGGGTTACAAGGTCCTCAAACACATGTTTAATATACTACAACTAGTATAATTCTATGTAGGGAAACAAAACATGGGCACCGCATCTACCAATCAAATTACAATGTTAACTTTTTGCCAGTAACATTGTATATAACATTGTATGCAGTGAATGATGTTGTTGGACAAGCTTGTACGGCCAAAGCACTGGCCTTGATCACGGCAGGCAGTCAAAGACAAATACAATGTATTCTGAATGCTGGGGGCCAGTTACATAAAAACAACTGATCCACCACACAAATGAAACAAATGTACCGCTGTCTGTAAAGTCCAAAAAGGGAGCAATTCACCATCCTGATGAAGCTCCAAGGTCAAACACAAAATGTTGCAGACTTACAAAACAGGAAGCAGCCAGTAACAGCAAGGCTGATCCAGTAAAGCTGCTTTAAGGATTTAATGCTAACAGTAGTCCACAGTTTTTGTTCTCTAAAAGGTCTTTCTTTCTTACTGTGGATAATACTTTTCACAGATTTTCACAAAAGGATGATTTAAGTGTCCATGTTCTAGTCGAACAGTCTGACCCCAACATTAAACCTCCTCTTCACGACTTCACAAGACTAGTAAAAGTACAGGTTTCACACCCGCTACCCATCTCACCAAGAGCATCCACTCCTCCCTCCTCACTACTTCTTCCTCCTGTCACGTCCAATGTGGTTATTGATATTTACTGTTGGGAGCCTGACGCCAGTGTCACCTCCTTGTGTTTGAGTTCAGGGAGAGGACACATTCTTCCGCTAGCCGGCCCAGACAACCCGCTGCACTACCTGAAAAGACTCTTTAGTCTTTACTCTCAACTGCTTGCTCTTTCTCTGTCTCTGTCCTTTACCAGCTCAGGCAGCAGGAAAATAAAATTGGGATTGAACGTTTCTGCAAGGTCTTTGCATTGGGTCAGAGCAAGTGATGTAATAAATCGAAGACTCTTACGGAATGTTACGTGGTATAGTAGTGGTGGATGGGTCAAACAATTCCACGACTTTCACCCAGGAGACTACTGTTCATGTCCCATGTAAAACACAAAATAATAATTTGTTGCACAAGATTTTTATGCTTCTTCCGTAACATTAGGTAACAAAGTCCTCAATGAGCAGTTATCTATTTACGTTGTTACATTGTCACGTTATTACTTTAACGAACCATAACATTTTTTTTTTACAACTTTAACCAAGTAGATTTATTTTGCCTAAACCTAACCAATCGTTTCCCACATGTCATTATGCATTTCTGCAAGCGTGATACGAGGCCGAGATGAAACATTTTCATGAAACGTGTTTCTGGTGACTGGTTTACCTTTACTGTAATCTTTTTCCTGTCTTACTGTCATCTCAATCTCTAGCTCCTACGCTGTCTCCATGATCATACCTGGTTTGTCATCACATTGCTCACATTGAGTTGTTTTTTTTTGTCTCTGGATGTCTTCGATAGCCAGATGAAATTATGGGGGGGGAAAAAGACGTCTATTTCTTCCTTCCTTCTCTCTTTCTCTCAGCACACACCCATGTTTTCATTTGTAGCTCAGGGCGGAGAGAGCAGGAGTTGGCCAGACAGCAGGGGTGGGTTTCATGTAACCGAAACTGGTGCAATAAGGCCTCAGAGTTGTCCTCTCTTCACTTCCCGATAATAGCTCATTGCAGCGCAGTCATACGTTTTCCCGACTACAGATGACGGAGAAGATGACTGCCAAAGTGCTCTTGCACCCTGAGGATCCCTTTCCTGTTTGTAATATACGTATATCCCAACTGTTTCCCCACTCCTCTTCACATGTTTCTCGTGGAAAACTTCAAAGGCCCTCCGTCACTGTTCTTTTTATAACCCAGCTTTTTCCTCAGCAGTTAGACAAAAGGAGCAGAAACCAAACAGAGGACGTGAGCACAAAAGCAGGCCAAGCGGTCAAACGCAGAGCTACGGATCTAACAAATCTGACAGATCCATTATGCAGTCAGTGATTGGGTTACTCGTGGCTCGCAGATTTCCCAGAGGACGGCGAGCGAGACGGAAGAGGAGTTGTTTCGTGGGACGTATGAAATGTTGTCTTTTCCATTTTTATGTAACAGTGGCCATTATTCTGTCGGGGCTGGGAAGCCTATTAAAAGGCATGACTCAGTTGAGATTCGGCTCATCATACAAGGGGGGTAATGACCAAGCATTTTCTGAATGGGTGAAAGGGGGAAAGAGAGATAACGAGCAGAGGTCGTCTGGGTTAAGATGAATATTTTTTCACCCATCCTCTCTCAATTCGTCCTCAGCCCTTGTGGCCCCTTCAGCACAGACTCCAGAGAGGACTGCAGTATTTATCCTGCTGTCACCTCTCACCTTCTCGTCGTTATCTCCCCATCCTGCCACTCTCACTCACACTCTCCGGTAAACACTGGCCTGGACAAACAGAAGCGAGCGCTGCATTTGCTTTGATTCACAGATGGCCGTCACCCCCGCTTTCCCAATACGACAATACACCCCACTTTTATTTTTGCTTAATTGCTTCTGGGCTCTCGTCGGAGGCAAGAGTGGAAAATTCCACAGCGGTAAGATATCTTCACTTCTGAGCTGCCTCATTCCAAATTAAAGGCATGTGTGGAATTTCGAGGCAGAGCTCTGACATGGGAGAGACGACGATGGAGAAGGGAGCGAAGGTGTCAGAGGGAATAGAGGAGAGGAGTTTGAAGAAACAGAGTACGACCACTTCTTCCCTCACAGCGGCTTTCCCTCTCCGGCTCCTCTCTCACCCCGTTTCCCCACGGCGAGGGCCCAAAGAATAAAAGCATTATAGAGGCTCAAGCCCGGCTGCACATGCCCCAAATGCCTATTTAATCAAAAGAAAATAAACCTGGCCAAATTCACATATTGGTGTCTGCATAAGTTAACCTGCCTCGCTGGTGGGGAATTGAAACCTGCTGTTGGAGCGTGGAGGCTTCTGGCCCGTGCCTCTTTACCCCCACGCCTGCTACCCAAACACAGCCGAGGAAGGCACGCCCTGCACTCAGCTCATACATTATGTTTGAGAAAATGAACCCAGATGAAAATGTGGCTCTTGATTCACATTCTTATCGTAGACAATTTTGAATAAATAGCTTTATAAAATTGCCTCTTTCCACATTCGTGCATGAGGAAGGATAATGAAATAGGATAAGAAAAAATAATTTATTTTGGGTGTTCCGTGCTCTGAAATAAGCAAATGTTTTTCCTGATGTAGCAATTGAGCTTTCAGTGCACTTCAATATCAAGAGATTAATCGCTTCCCAAGGACTCCTATCTGCTTACACATCAGCTGAATTCATACAAACTCTCCAGCCCCGACACAACAGCATTTGGGGCTTTCTCCGAACCACAACACAGCTCTTGTTACAGAGTATTTGAGGCTGGATTTTTGCGGAGAAGGGCCTCCATCCAGGAAAAAAGCATCAACATCACGCTGCTCTCGGCCCTCGCCTGCAAGGCCTCTTCCTCTCCTCCTTGCTCCATTATCCCAGACAGGGCTATCGTGTTACCATAATGAATCCCTTTAGAGGAAAGGCCCGTCTCTCCCGGGCCCCCAGTCAAACTCCGATCCGCCTCTCACTTCTCCTCTAATGTCTGTCCCTCTTCTTTTCTTTTTACCCCTTCTTTTCAAGGAGATGACCTCTAATGAACTCCACCCCTGCAGCAGCGGAAACGCAACACACACAACATCAGCCTCTTCCGAACTCCCAGACAATGATGCTCTATTTCAGGGGCCCTTTCGAACGGATAATGGGATGATGGGATGCATCCTCATGCAAAGGGCTATTGGGCCAGGAGGTATTAGACATGCAAAACCGAAACATAACTTAAAGCCAAGGACTGAAATGGACAATAATAGGTTGGTTAATAGGGTTGCTTGACATGAAAGCCCCAGGGAGCTTGACCCTCATAACCTTTCTCGATGTGACCTATTGACGTTGCTTGAGGGGAGCATGCAAGGCCAAATAATGCACGAGATTGATTGCTACCATTATACATCTCAGCGCATGGACTGAAAGGTAAAAGTAGTATAGTATGGTGATATCACAGCGATTATATTGAGCACATAATACACAGTGATTCACTGCTGAGGCATAATCTTTAAAAAGCAATGTTCCTGCACTTGCTTTCTGAACTGTTGCTTATTGCAGGGCATCATCACACACCTCAGGTAGTTGAAGGAATAGTTGACCTTCCAAAAATCTGCTACGTTTAACAGTCGATAATACTTTAAAAAGGCAGATATCAATGTCTCCACCGACAGTAGCATGTACTGACTTTGCAATGCAGAATATTAGTTGTACCGCATGTAATTTATTTTTACATTCAAAGGTTCTATTGAGGTTTGGGAATGAAGATTTGAATGTCTTTCTACATATTTAATGAATACAAAAAATCAATCAATCGGATTAACAGAGGTAGGCTTTTATATTTAATCAAATTTCTTTGATTAATATGAGTCAGTAATACGTGCCTCCCAAGCAAGCAGGAGAGCACCAGAGTGAAATTTATGTTTTTTAGGATGAAGCAGAATAGTTTGTTAGATTAAAACATTTTGGAAATGACTGCATCGATCTTTTATTAATACAGACTTTTGGATTTATTGACTGGAGTAATTGAAAAGTTTGGAGCACATGAGTCAAAAAACAATGCCACAGCCACCACTGAAATCTAATTATGCAAATAGTAAAATACTAATCATATTAGTGTAGCCTGAAGTTTATATCTGCAACTTTGCTGAAATACCTGCCATCAGAATGAATTGATATGCAAAAAATAAAAGCTGTGCCTCAATCAAATATTGATTGAGAAATTGTGTGTCACCGTTATGAATGAAGCTTCGAAGCATCTGTTTTGGACAGCCCTGCAGAATATGCAGATAAGTTTAGAGTGATTGGCATGACCCTCACTTTTCCAACACTGGAAAAACATCCTTACACTTAGCCCTCTCCTCCTCCATACGTAAAGCAACTCTCAAATGACTTTGTCATACCCATTTCTTGCAAGGTATTCAAGGAAATGCAAAAGTCACATTTTCCAAGGCTGACTAATCGTTTGGTTGGTGGAAATCTGCTGCATGCCATGAGAGATTATTAACCAATTTCCCAAGGTACATGTCTATTCCTTGATGATAGTAGCTGGAAGTTATGATTTGTGTGCTGTACACCCAGCTCTGCAGTTCCCTACGAAGCATTTTAGAGCATTCAGCTCTTTGTTTTGGTTTAATGGCTCCGTTTTGGCATTTCAGCCAAAAAGCTCTGATAAACCCACTGTAAATTACCTACGTAGCATCAACTGTCAATTTGTAGACGGAAAAAGTTCGCAACTATGTCTAAGATTTCAGTGGTGTATAGTAACGAAGTAGAAATACTTCGTTACTGTACTTAAGTAGTTTTTTTGGGTATCTGTACTTTACTTTACTACTTATATTTCTGTTGACTTTTACTTCACTACATTTTGCAAAGAAAACCGATACTTTTACTCCGATACATTTCCCCTGAAACCTTCGTTACTCGCTGCAAAATCAAATCTATCTTTAGAAACAAAATGAATCATGAGACCAGCGTCGGGGACTGTGGTGGAACACAGACTGCAAGCAAGCAGGTTTGGTGAATCAGTGGTCCTAGCAGCAAGTTAAATCATTGGTTAATCACGTTAATGCGCAAACAAGTGCTCTCAAAGCCGCAGTGTTTTGATTCCCAGTGATGCCCAGGATGCTACATGCTATAAGCTAGCGGGCGATGTAAATAAAATATATTCATTCAATGTTAAACACAGCTTATACGCGGATATGTGAGTTCTAGTGCAAGAAGGTCAAATACTCCAGACGGGGCATTCATAGCGCTCGTCTGAACACAGTGAGAAGTATTAGAACTCTGAAGGATAGCTTTTGCCCCAGTTAAATGTCACATAGCCTTACAGAGAACTAGTTTCAACTGCCAGCTCCGTCTTAGAGATAAAGAGGCGCCCCGCTTATCAAGTCGGCCGGACATAACAATATGCTGCTACATCAACATCCACACATACTGATGATGCAGAGAAGGCGGTCCCAGGACGTGAGCCAGTGTGGGCGGAAATGCCCAGCGCTCCTACCAGGCCGCTGACAGCTAAACACAGCTCCGCCTGCGACTTTGCCTTAACCAATAGGCTCCATAAGGGGAACCTATACGATACGCATGCGCACTCTGTGTAAGCGCTTCTAGCTTTCATCTGCTCCTAAAGGGTAGACATGCTTTAGGTCCATGCACGTTTAACTGCTGGACATAATACTTCTGTTACAAATAAACCTTATTGCTTGAATTGAGCTATACTCCTCAACAGCGACGACATGAGTAGAATTCCACTCTACAATGACTGATTTCATGATGGAAGCAGAAATGGAAGCACCTGCTACTCCCGAAACAAACGACGGTGGTGACGAAGACCAACACCCGTGGATCGCTAGCGAGTTCGTGAGCTGAGGAAGTGTTGACAGTTGTGCAGCACTAGTTGGCTAACGTTAGCTATAGCTAGCCACACCATAGGATTGACGGGAGCCGAGAGAGCGCAGCGTTAGCATTAGCGTTAGCGTTAGCATTAGTGTTAGCATTAGGGAAATCCTTCGCAGCTGAGTGCAAGCTGTCTGTGACGCTGAACACACCTCTACCTGCCTCAGCGGCCTGTGAAAGGCTATTTAGCATCGCAGGATTAGTCTTCAGCCCAAGAAGAGCGAGACTGAATTCTCGCAATTTTGAAAAACAACTTTTTTTTGAAGATGAACAGGACATTTTTCAGTTTCAAGTACGGTAATGACTGGGTTACTGCTTTAGTATTGATCATGTTTTGATATATGAGTCATGTTGTGGATGATCAGATGGAGTTATGATGGTAGCAGTCGCCCAATTGCAGATTCAGCTTGAGCAAAAACCTTTGCCTATTGTGTTAAAATCAGGCCCACAGGAGTTTACAAGGCAGGTGTCCTTTCTCAAAACACTGACCTGATGCATCAAGTGGATATGTTTTGCTGAACACAATATTATGCATTTGCCCTCTACATCCTCTAGTCGGAATGAGCATACTTATAAACGCACTGTTACAACTCCTTCATAGTGTCATATTGCTTTTCGGAGAATTATGATGATAAGTTCATAGTAGATGCAAAAGTCTACTTATGTACAATATATTATGTTGAACATTGTTGCTCCTGGATGGATCACAGCCAACCCAATTATGTTCAACACAGCTCCATGTCCTTGGTCATGGTGCCACAGCACTTAAAAGAATAAACTTCATAATTCTCAAAATTCTGACCCTTTGCTTTTTTATTAACAGCATTTACTTGTACTTTTACTTTCAATGAACAGGTTATGATGTTCATTTAATGTTCAGGTTATGATGTACATTTAATATCAGAAAATTACTTTTGATACTTAAGTACTTTTGTACTTAAGTACAATAAATATAAGATACTTTAAGACTTACTCAAGTAGTATTCTAATAGGTGACTTTTTACTGGAGTAGTTTTCCAGTAAGGTATCTTTACTTTTACTCAAGTATGGCTTTTGAGTACTTTATACACCACTGTAAGATTTAAACAATTCTAATTTAATAGATCAGCTGACGGTCAGCTTGTCTAGGTAATTATTTCGGCTAACCCCCAGCTAGAAATCAAGGAATCAAGAGAAACCAAGTAAACAAGGCACATTGACAGAAAATGGATACATAAAGAGCATACAAGTCAATCAGTCTGGTCAGCCAGCCAGTCTCCCATGTACAGATGCTCTCTAATGAGCTGGGAGTCTCTAATCCAGCGGGCCTCGCCACATTCCACTGGCTCTAATAAGACCATGTCCCGCTCTTTGATAGCTGATAGCGGCTTCATTAACCACACTATGAACCTGCACAGGAAGCCGATAGGGGGTTTTATTCGGGTTTTATTACACTCTAAACCCGAATTGATTTCAAATTAAACTTTTCAGTAGTCATTGCTTATACTTGCGTGTTTTGTAAAACAACTGTGTCATTACTAAATCTATTTAGTAGTTTGCACTAATCAACTGAAATAGTGAGTGCACTGATCATGTTCTAGCAGAGATAACTTGGCAGGTTACGTTTCTGTAAGGGGGGGGAGGGGAGGGGCCCGTTTGAATTTCACTCGACGAAGCATTAGTGCCGTGTGCAGCGCAGTGACGAGCCTGCTCGTCCTGCATCCGAGCGCGACACCTATCCTGGCTTTGACGGAGCTGCGGGACTTCTGCAACAACTTTGAACCAAGTGGAATGGTGAGTGTGTACTCTCACCATATTGACTGTAACGTTAGATATCATTCTGGGAGCATTTATTTCAACAAGTAAGCTAAACGCTAATGTTAGCTGAGTGTTAGCATGCTAACGATTTTCTGTGGGTCGTTTATAACTTTAACACGTGTGCTGTGTTTTAAGCTAGCTGACGATAACGTTACGTTAGCTTTTCAAAATGGTGCTTGGTTAGGTTGCACAGGAGTTATTTATTGCATTTATAGCAGTAACTTAGCTAGCTTCTCAAGGCACGAGGTCATTAGTTGGTTATTAGCAGAGGCTGGGTAACGTTTTGCAGTGGAGTTAATGTTACTGGAACTGGGTTGTTGAACTGAAAGTTGAGCCAATCGTTTTATTCTTGTTTTCACAGGTTCTTGTGACGATGCAATGGAAGTGTACATATTGTGAGTTCATAAGTCGACTCAGGTCGCCCCCGGATCGCGCACCGTCAAACAGCGGACTCACTGCGGACACCGGGGTATCTGCACATCAAACGCGCCTTTTTCCCCCGTTCAAATACTGCAGGCAGGTAACAGGCAGCCTACCATTAGGACCCAGGCAACAGGGGGCATACAATAGGGTGGGAGGTTCACCTTTCCTCCTGAACTCAGACAAACCTGAGAGAGCAACTGATCTACCTCGAGGCCAGCCTTTGTTTGGTAAGTTCTCTTTCCTTTTTTAAATATGTTTAAAAGCGTGAAATTGTAGAAAAAACATTCTGTAAAGTGTTAACAATACTTTTTTGATCCATTTTAGATTTCCTCCCTGGCAACCATCGGAGGACATGACACAAAACGGGTTACATGGAACAACCTTGCCCGCATGTTCAACGGTGATGTTGGGAAGAGAATGAACTGGAAAGGGATAAATGGGAAAAAGTCCTTCAGCCAGATGGAGTCGAAGACTTTGCTCCTGCGTAAGTAACTAATATTTAATGAAAACAATTTGAAGTCACCCAGAGGTCTTAGGTAGTGTTCAAACTTACAAATTCTCTTTGCAACTTCAACTTCATTCTCTGCTCAGGTAGATATTACTCGACTATATCTTCACATAATAGTTATATGATATATTAGCTCTGAATATAGCATAGCAAACCTTTACATGCCAGACAGCCACTAGCTTTTAGACTGCATGTCTGCTATATGTTCCACTGAGGGCTCATGGGATTTTGTATGATCTGCTTGTGATTACAGATGCCGTCGAAAGAATCATGTCTCACGTGCCGCCACAGATGATGAGTGTGAAACAGCAATGAGGTGGTTCAACCTGGCAGCAGACAGGGGAAGCTCCAGGAGGCGTGCCACAGTCAGCATCCCTACTGAACAAGCCTAAACATGTATGTGTTATACATGTGATACATGCGATGTTTTAAAATCCTGTTTTTGATACTATGCATTGCAGAGTTTGCTGTCTGTTTAGGTCTTATATGCAGAGACACCTTAACTGTGGGGTCTGCTAGCCCCTCCAAACCAAGCCTCACATGGTTTTAATCCCCCTTTGTCACCAAAGACTCTCAGGAAATGTTTAACTACTAAGTTATTTTAGTACTAAGTTATTTTGAATTATGTTATAAGTTTATGTTGAATGAGGAGTCGGAATGTTCCACCACTTGTGTTTTACAGTGTATGCTCAGGACTGCATATTGGTGTTCAGTTGTTTCGATATGTTTAACCCAGTTCCTCTGTCCTTATCCAGTCAAGTTGAAATGTCTGCATGTGAATAGTCATTCACATGGCACAGTTACTGTGTAATGCTGCATTTCTTCTCTCGACAAGTTGGAATTTCTTGTTACAATGCAATGTTTTGAAAAAATAAAACACATTGGAACATTCAAATGTATTGTTTAATTTCTTTCCTTCTGTACAATTTTCTTGAAACAATACATTAAATCTCAAAATCAAATAGTATAATTAATTTAATTAAAAGTAAAGACATTACTTAAATAAACTAATGGTCTTAAGTAGCAATAAATAATGTTATATTAGTAATTTGTTCATATATGCTTATGTATGTTGAAATTAAAATAGTTACTTCATTAAACTTAGATTAAAGAAAAAATGAGTCAAGTGAACTAATGATTTTTAGTAAAGATTACTAATGTGGGCTTAAATTTGTCTACTGTATTCATTAAGGTTCTATGTTAACACCACTAGATCTGTTTAGTTCCTCCATTTGTAAAAACTTAATTGGTTTGAGGCAACGGGTTTCCACGCGGTTTTCTAGTAAAGTCAACTAGTTCGGGCTAAGAGTGTACGCAAGAGGAACCAGGGCCAGTTTAATTGGAGCCACCGAGGAAGGTGGGAGATGGTGGGAGAGGGGGCGAGGCGGTAAACTGTGTTTCATCTCTCTGCCTTTTCCGCTATTCTCCCTGATCTTGAGGAAATCAGAGGTGGAGGCGAAGGAGAGATGAATGGAAATGTGCCGCAAAAATAGGATAATACTCCTGAGGATGGGTTTATGTTTGTTCCCTTTCTCTCGTTGCTCCACAGCTAACCTCAATCCTGTTGTGCCGATGGCAGGCATCATGAGCTGTTTGAGGCGAGGAGTTGTGATGTCTGACAGAAGCAGGCATGGGAGGTATTCTCAGATGTTTTAGGAATTTGGGTTGATTCTAAGTATGGATACCTCCGCAGTTAGTTCAGGGCCTATATTTATCCAACATCTCAGTGTAGATTTTTCATGTCAGAGTGCAAGAGGTGATACAAGATATGCACTCCCAATTTTAGCTGCAGAGATAAATATGAGGTGTAGACCTTGTTCTCTGTCACAACAGACACTCGTAATGCTGTCATATGTGAGGTACAGTATTGCCATATTTTTATTTTCTTTGAACAAAAATCTGATTCCCAACTTATGATGCACACATCTGGATGAGTTCATGTGACATTGTGTTCAGTCCATGGGACCCAGGGCTAACTCCAGCCCCCACAGACACAATACTGATCTATGTGTGCCTGCCAGCAGAGCCACTCGGAGCTCATACTGAAACAGAGCTGCCTTTGTGGCTTCCACCCTCACACCCATATTGTCCTGAACCGAGCCCACCAAGTTAAGTGCTTGTTTTCACACTTCCCTTGTAGCATCCCCACCTTCCATGGGCTCAGAAAAAAAGAGCATTGTCTCACAATACCTTACAGAGCCAATATGCAGTAATTAGTCAAAATGTTGTTAAAACCAGACCCGACTTGTCATTTATATTGCCATATCCATTTTTTATGCCATATAAATGTATAATTTCAGAGAAATCAGCATGTTAATCGTGAAGTTACAATGAAATACAGCTTAACCTTCCTCCTGTGTTAGCTTTCTGTTACCATCTCTTATGTTAACGGGTCGGTTTTGACCCGTGTCTTAAATCAGCTGTAAAATACACTAAAAACAATTATCTATCATCCAATTTGTTTCTCATCTCTTGGTTACCTTGTTAGGCTTCCTTATCCATGAAAATATTGGTTTTAATATTTTTGGTGTGGGCCTCTGGGCCTTTTCTTTGTCAGTATACCCCTCGATTTCAATTTAAAAAATGGTGAAATGAACCTCAAGAGAATCATATAAATAAATAAAGGGTTGTTGTGTTACCTGACTATTATTGAGGGGTATTAGAACACATCTCTTAAATAAATTTGTTTTATTTATTTTTTAATTTTAATATTATTAACTATAGTAACATCTATGGTGTTAGGGTCGGCACCGACCCGTTTTAGGTTTTAAATGCATAAAAGAACCACATAAATTGGTTTATTTGCATCAAGGCTTTATGACTTTGTCAGGAACCTCTATTTCAACAAAATAAAACAAAAACATTTTGTTTCACTAAATTATAAAATGCTCTGGTTGAAATTATGACCTTTGTGTTGTTAGGGTCGGTTTCGACCCGGTTATAAAAATTTTCACCAAAAATATGATCCAGAGCTTGTCTCACTGAAAATCTTCTTTCCATTTTTGCATGCTGCAAATTGGAAATGTGCACTCTGCAAGTCACCAACTCTATACTGAATTGACCTCACATGTCTGGACATGTCTGGACATGCCCGTCTTTGTTTTGTTTTTGTGCAGGTATACTGGATAACAATGTAAAATGAGAATCCCCTAAAGCTCACATGATTGGGAGAGGAGCTGGCTGTCACTGTGTTGGCTGACAGTGCACTTATGATTTCAGTTTTGGCTCTAATTATTGCTTTATAATCTTATTTTTATAACCGGGTCGAAACCGACCCTAACAAGACAAAGGTCATAATTTCAACCAGAGCATTTTATAATTTAGTGAAACAAAATGTTTTTGTTTTATTTTGTTGAAATAGAGGTTCCTGACAAAGTCATAAAGCCTTGATGCAAATAAACCAATTTATGTGGTTCTTTTATGCATTTAAAACCTAAAACGGGTCGGTGCCGACCCTAACACAAGAGGAAGGTTAAAACCATACAGGCAACTACAAAGCTACAGCAAGACAGCCAAGAGTTAGCTCGGGTAGCCAAAGCTAGCCTTGACGAAAGCTGGTTGTGTGCACCAAGAAACGTGCACCGCCACATTGTGCTTGTTGTGTTCTTCACCAGAATGTCCAGAATCATATTCTACAGACAAAAATGTCTTATGTCCTTTATACATTGTTGTTCCACGACCAAGTGGTCTTTACGTGAAAACATGGTTATGTCTACACTAACACCTCTTTAAGCTAGTTAAGGTTGAATGTGGGCAATTAAAACACTGGTTGAGCTCAGGATGCACAACAGGGGAGATATACCTTCTTTTCCATCGTAGTTGCTGACTGTAATTGAAATATCTAAATTTTGTTGAACTAACTCCTTGGTAGTTGAGTATCCTACATAAGGCAGCATACACTCATAGGGAATAAAAATAGCTTAGCTAGTCCTGCTAAAAAGGTAACTAAGAGTAGGATTGGCTGCCATCTCATCTTTTGACTGACGACCTGGTGTTCTCAAGCAACCCAGTCGGCAGAAAATAATTCTTGGCATTGTATGTTTCTGCAAACCACAGAATATGTTGAATGACGTTTCTGAAACAAAAATACGTAAATACTTTTCACATCAGCGTCGTATCACACTTGCAGAAATGCACAATGCCATGTGGTTAACGTTGTGAAACAATTGGTTTGGTTTAGACAACAAAACTACTTTGTTAAGGTTAGAAAAAGGATAAAGGTTTGTGTTAAAGTAAAAACGCAGCAAAGTAGTGAAATAACAGTAACGTCACCATCGTAAACCCCCACGGCGGACAAGCGCTACAATGTTACGTAACAAGCATAGATTCAACGATTACTTTTGGTTTTCACACGGGACATGAACAGCAGCCTCCTGGGTGAAGGCCCTGCGTTTGTTTGACCCACCCGCTCTTTGTGGACTTTCTCTCTTTATATGCTACTTATTATTATATCACGAAACTTTCAATAAAGGCGGCTCCATTTACTATGTCACTTGCTGTGTCCAAATGCAAAAACATCCACATTCAAATAAATAATTGGATAAACACATTCAACATATCCACAATTTGCAGAAACATACACTGGCAACATTTTTTCTTGGCATCTAGTCCGTGTCTATTTATTTATTTCAATTGCATGTTAAAATGCATTTCATTGTAAAAATAATTAATTATATTAATTTTGAGGTAATTATCAAAGGGCAGGAGGAAAGCTGAGGGAACATGTTTTGTTTGTGGTTGCTGTTTTCTCTTCATATTCCAAAGTTTTTCCACAGGACTATGACAATTATTTTGTGAAATGCAAAGAAAGCATTATATCCTATCCATTTGTTACAGTTCACCCTGAAAACTAAGCTGTAGTTACTGCTCTCTGCCTTCAAAGGGCATCGGGGACATCCGACCACACCGTCGCCGAGTCATTTGTGCACTTTAATCAAGTTGAGCATTTGGATGGTGATCCTTCCTCTCCCAGCTCCTAACAGCAGCCTAATGATAAGTCCCTCTCTGTCGGGCACCGGCAGCACAAGGCTTGTTTTCAGTCTGTCTCATTTAATTTCCGTTGCTCTCTTACACACAGATCTCCAATTTGTACTGACTGGAATACAGTGAGGCAGAGAAAAAAACAAAAACACTCCAGTATTTCAGGAATTCACCAGCCACCTACAAGTGACATCTGAAATTAATTGTGCATGGAGGAGTGGAGGGAGGAAAATGTTTTCCATAGAAGTGAAATGCGTGGAGGCTGCAGTCTATATTGCATGAGCAATAACGCTGAAGGAAAACAATCTTTTACACTGGGGAAGAATGAAAATACTGCGGCTTGGATTGGAAAAATTATAGAAAAAAAGAGGAGCCCCTAGTTTCTGAATATAAAAACAGAGCCTCTGAATTGTATCTTCATGATTTCCTAGTCTGAATGGATGGAAGCCAAAGGATCCGTGTCTGTGAATTTACACCAAAATTTGAACTTATAGTTGGCAGGAGCCATTCAATTTAGATGACTAAAATATAAAATCAGGGGCTGCGCCACAGAGTTGTTGGAGCCATAAGATACTAAGATGAGGTGTCACACCAAATCAATTGTATAGTCTGTGCTGAGTCATACAGATATCTAATGTTTCCAAAAATGATCCGCCACATTTATTGGTGCCCACAAAAACGGGAGTTGTTTACTACTACGCTCCACTGGTGGGAAGAGAACATTACTCTGTGATTGATCTGCTCATAGCTCACATACATTTGCAACTGGTCGGCATTTCTTGGCGATAAATAATAACGAGCCAAAAATGTTTGGAACCAGTGCTGTAAACGGTTCAGCAGTCAAAAGCGGATATTAATACTGTAGCCTTCATAACTTCTGAATCTAAAACACTGCTGTCGTCTTGAGTGTGAACTTGAACTAGCCTTGCCGCTTTGCATGTCCGTATGAGTGTGTCTCTACTCAGCCAGGTCCGTCCAGTAAAGGGAGCCAAGGCTGGAGCCGGCATGCAGGCGGCTCTCACCCAGCTGATAAGGCCCTCACTGGCTGCGGTGCAGACTGTAGATTAAGCTCTTATAGAAAAAGGGAGGAGAAATCTGGCTGAGGATGAGGAGGGAGAGGGGATGTTAGTGATCAACCCGCCAGCACAGGGCCAACATTATTATCTCTGCAGCCCCAACACTGTACCCTTTCCAGCACTACTGTCCTTTGAATAGCCTCGTCTATACCCTCCTTTAGGGGCCTCTGGACAGGGACCATATCCTACACACTGGGCTAAACCGACTAAGAGTTGCATCAACAGTACATTTTAAGGTCCATATATTTATTTGTTTTCATGACTTTCGAAAATATTTTGCAAATGAAGACGTTGATAAAAATGATCTCAGTCAAAGTTCTGTGATAAGAAGAGACACTTTCACATAGCAATTATAACAGGGCCCTGATAAAGCTGAACAGGGTCTTTGGAGTTCAAATACAACAGCGTCGTGTCGCCACGAATTGATCAAATATTGCCCCAGGAGATCCTAGGAGGTTTCCAGGAAGGAACTGTGTAATTTGGACCTAATCTTTGCATACCTGTATACATCAAAAAAGTCTAAGTTACATTTGCAATTAATTAATTGGAAGTGTGCAAAGTGAACACTTTACTTTCATTCTACAAGTACAACTAAGCAAATATTAGCTCTTGCACATTATCATCACTGATGGTAGATTCATTCAATGGCTACATTTCAGTACATCAGGAAGATGTCGCTGTGCCCAAACATATACAGCCACCCAATCATAACTTTTAAATAATTGTTAATTAGAGTATATGTCAGGCGTCTTTTAGTCGGTCTGTAGCAGGTATATGTCTACAGGAAAGTACACAGTTTAACATAAAGTATCCCTGTTTTCCTGTAGTGAGTACCAAATTACTTAGTTATTTCCAGGACATTTCCTTCAGGAAATTAGTCCTGTAAATAAAACCATCACCCTGATCAAGTTTAATCGAAGGAGGAACGAAACTCTCAACTCCTACATCGAAATACCGGCCATCAAACCATTTTCAGCCTCTTCATGGAACGGCGGTAGCTTTGACAAAACAAAAAAGCACGGCAGCGTGAGCTCTGGGGACGTTGAGTCACATGTAAGAATGCGACATCACACATGCATTATCCAGTCGCGGAGTAAACGCACCCAGGAGAGCTTGGTGGAGCACTGTGTTCCATGGACACCAGCCCATGTCCTGTTCGCAGTGGTAGGACGGCCATGTGTGTGGTGTACCCATGTGACAATTGGTCTTCCATCACAGCATGCGGTCACTGTCTCAACGGGGGCCTGATCTGGCCAGTGTTGAATGGTTGTAGCCTCTCTACCGTCTAGTGAAAGGAAGAATGCTCAAACCACCGCGGTCGCCGACACTCAGAGGCTTTGGCCGCCAGTGACTCTGTGCCAGGTTCCAATGAACATGCCATGCGTCCTACACAGACAATGGTGCTGTTGGTGGATACAGTAAATCCCAGGCATCAAGTTGGTCGCCAATTGTTTGCCTCATGTTTTCATTGTAGAGGGGACATGGAGATACAGGCTGCCAGTGACTGGAGCCACTTGAATATAGTTTTCAATAAGCACATTCTTCAGCCAGTACACATCTCTGCAGTTACACAGTTGTAGCTCCGCAGCCAGAGATGCACACAGTGATGACCTCGTGCGCCTTGGCCCGCTCACTTTCACCGTGTCCCTTTCACAGCCAAACGTACTGGTGACGAGTGGGGAAACTTCGGCGAAAGCGGGAGATCGGGTCCCCCAGGGGCCGCCGTGGCGCTTGTCCCTCAACCACAGAAACCAGCGTAATGACCTCTCACAATGTTGTGGGGACAATCCATGGAACTGCCCGAGGAAGTGCTTTGGAGATTACACTCTCCACGCTACTGACAGGTCTTTGTGGAGTCGGCGGAGGTAAGTGGAAGGAGTGGCGTGGTGATCGGACGGCTTGATAAAATTTGTTCTGAATGTGTTCCAACTGATAAGGCCTTCACATCAAACATGTTCTCCAGAAGCAAAGCCCTGTTTTTTCTCAAATGCTCGCAGCACTCTGCTACATTTTTAGGGGGCATTCAACCTCGAATAGGTGCCAAGATCTTTTTAATTTCTTGTTTTTTTTTCTACTTTTCCTCCCGCACCATGTTTCCTCAAATCCCTCCCATGTTTTTCAAACCCTCGGGCCACCTCTTTACATTCTTTCAGGCTGTGAAGTTGCATTAGGAGCCAAGAAAAAGGCAGCAACATAAACTCTGGCCATCACCCTGCTGAACCTCTGGACTTCCTGAGAGGGGGCCAATCCATCTTGGACTTTTCGCCAGTTTTCCTAATAAATCAGAGCCCACGATATGCCGCCTGCAAACACCTCTGTGGAAGGTCACTGCTGGGCAGGTTAACCAAACACAACCTTGATCCCTTTGCAGACTTATGTGCTCCATCACCGGAAGTCGGTCACATAAAACCTTGCCCCTGCAATGGTTAAAATTACTTCAATAAAAAATTTGATTAACCTTGACATTGAACTGTGGCAACCTTTTGGCAAGTGGCCACAGTTTCTATCTGTCCCTATAATTACCCCATAAACTGTTCAATAAATGGAGAGAGTGTGCCATTAAAGAGGGGTCTGTAAATTATTTAAAAAATATAAAGAAACAGTACAGCACATTTGAAACCACCAAATACAAATCAGAAGATCTAAGGCGGTGACATCTGGCTCCTTAAAATGAACCCTAAAACACCCAGCAATCCCCTTTCATCGAACCCTCCTGAGGTGTTGATTTCCCCACCCGATGCATCTCCATCCGCCACGTCTCTTAACCACTCTGTTGCTCCACCAGAGCAGATCCGTCACTCAGAATTAAATCACTCATGGAAATAAACAAACTCCGCAAACCTCAAAGAATGCTGCCACTCTGGGAGGAAAGAGATGACTGAGATAGAAAGAGAGGCACGTTGAATTTGACGAAGGAAAAAAAGAGTAAGATAGAACAGAGGAGGCAGGGACAGCGAGTGAAGTTCAAAACCAGGGGGTTGCGAAGCCGTGATGGGCTTTCTTCTGCCTCGCTCTTTTCCTCCCATCCGTGTGGTGCCCCCATGGCAAAAGGTGGACGGGCGGTAGGAGGGGAGGTAGTTAAGTCTATCCTCTCACCCCCCCGACCTCCCACAGAAATGAGCGGAAAAACAGCTGTGGGCTGCACACTCCCTGCTCCTCAAACACTGTCCCATGGGCCTGAAACACTCATATACATATACAAACAGGCACACTCATAGGATGTGAACCTGTAGATGCACTCTTAACACATGCACCCCTAAGGTCTCCTCTCTTTCCACTATTTCACGGGCCCATACATACACTCGGCTTATGTAACTTTGGGGGGAAAAAAGTTTCAAAAAAACAAATGAAGCAGGATGTGACTGACCTTTAGGTGCTTCAGCCACATTTCAAGCAATGTGATTCTAAGCTGGAAACTGAATCAAGAGTCTCTTTTCACATATTTAACGCGACATATCAATCAGTGGGTTGTCAGAGAGGTCAATCGATTCAACAGACTTTGCCAAAAAGCTGGCTGACTTTGGTTCCAGTGAAATGGGTGACCAAGTTAATGGGCTCTCTGCTTCCATATAAATTTAACCACGCTAGCACCATTATGTCACCGTTTTAGATAATTTGCTGCTAAAAATTGAAATCCAGATGTAACACTTGAGGAGGATGTTAGAGTGTTCTTTGTAGCAGCTAAAAGGCAGTAAAGTGTCATCAGACGAGTCAAAAATAAATAGTAAGTACATTAATACAAAATAGTTAAATGCAGTGCAAAAACAAATAGAGCATCAGACTATGTGGCTAGCTGAGTTAGCTGAGAACCAGCCTTTTCAACTAGCTAATGTATCTAGCTGAAGCCAACTAAATTGTAAAACTTTACCAACCAGTGCGGGTTATTTTAATAACCCAATCACAAGTTAGCTTCAGCTAAGTAGCTATAGGTGAAAGGGCTGGTGCTCAGTGTGCTTTGCTACCAGTGTTTTTAGGTTAGCTAACTTGCAGCGCAGTCCTCTACTTGCTCTATGATGTTACACATCAGTAACAATAAAAGCTTTTCTCTTTCAACTAACTGGGGGGAAAAGAAGTTCAATTGCTCTTTCTCCACTCCTTGTAACTACCGGTAACAGTATCGATGTATTCAGTTATATTTCTGATGCCCTTTTACTGCATTTTGTCAGTTCTGGAGGGCCATGACAAACAAACCCAGTGTTTTCAGTTTGCAATAAAAGCTTGATGATTCCATCTGTATTTTAAAATGAATACAAATAAATATACCCACAGTGATTTAGTTTGAGGTGTAAACAGATGTTAGTGATCAGTATAAATCATAACATCCATGCACAACATATTTTGAATCCAATTAACATGTGAATCTGCAGTCTTAGCTCTTAAAGAGCCACTGGAAGGACTCTTTAGGAGTGGCTTTAATTACAACAGAGTAGGCAAGTCTACAGTAAAGTACACAGTAATCACTCCCTTACTCCAGGTCCCAAACATATGCACACACAGGCCTCAGTAACGCCCCCCAGTGTCCATGTTTGGAACTACAGTCCAGCAGATGAATTTAACTGCAGAAGCTGCTCCTCGCCTCCTCAGTGAGGCACCACCATAACACCAGGAGGTGTCCACCAATGCATGAGTTAAAGTGGCAGTAAGAGGATGGAGCTGCTGTCTTAGCTTTTCTTATGCTGATTGGTATTCTTCAAGGATTCCAGCAAGCTCTTGATCCTCTCACTGGCCGGCTCCCGTCTCCTTTTCTTGCGACCTTTGATCCCCGCAACTTGCGAGGGCATGAGGAGGGTAGCGAGTCCCCAAGGTGTGGGAGCCTTTTCCGCATTACCACCTCTGGGCGTGTTGGTGTCACTCTGGTGGAGCAGCCAGGAGCTCTCCTGGCACAACGCCACAAAGCGGTCTAGCTGTGTGGCGTTGACGTTCTTGCTGACGTTCAGGGACGTTTCGAACGGGTTCTGGATGTGGAGCGGGGCTACTTCTGGCTTGTTCTGCTCTTTTCCCTGGAAAGAGGAGAATGGGACAGTAGATGAAAACACATTCGTAAGCAGCAACCATGAGCTCAGTCCTGTATGGATTGTATGTTATGGTCCATCTATCTTGTTGGTCATGGGTTTAGGCCTTCACTGGTGTATCTGGGGGAACTTACAGCTGACTGGAAAACCTCTCAGCAGGCAAGCAGATGGGAGAGGCAAACACGTGTACATGGCTCTGGAAGGCATTTTGACTTGAGTTGTGAAAAACTGAGAATAATTCAGAAAGGGGAACTAAAAAATGCCAGGAATGAGCAAGACTGCTATGGAAACCTCCTATGCACACTGAATGCGTTCGCAACGGAAGCGGCTTATATGATCTGTACCACTGTCAAGCAGTCATGGCAATCAGATCAACCATCAATGTGTGGGTCAGAGAGAAGTCAAGAACCTCCTGTGGTCCTTTGCATGCCGTATCCAGCCTGACAGTAAAGGGGCTGGAAGGATAAAGGGATGGAGCTGTGGTGGGCAGGTGGAAGGGACAGAAGATAGCAACATAAAGCCATCAGTCAGAGGAGGGGAGCGAACTGGAGAATTGTAGCACCGTAAAGCAGATTTATGGCAACTGGTGAAAAGCCTATAGGTACGGGTCACGGCCAGAGTCTACCTGTAGGCTTCCTCTGCTGTGTCATACTTGATATTAGTCTCATATATTACGCTGCAGGGTCTCTCTTTCCCAGAGACATCAATTCATTAAACTCCAAGCACGAGCAAAGCCCCTGCATCTCATATAATGTGCCACCGAAGGACAAACACCTACTTTATCAACTTAATTGTCTAGGGCCAAAGTAATCGGTGATAAATAGGATATTATTTAATATCACATATTTTTAAAAGGTATGTTAATTAACAATCCTGTACGGGCTAGAGAGGAAAAAATAGCCCTGATATTACCTTTCAGACACAGTATGACAAATTCCAACCGTTTTGTCATGATCTTCCCTCTCCATTTCATTTATCAAAGTTCCACTGTGGACGCTCTTAAGTATTACGCAGGCAACAACATACTGGGTCTAAATGGAATAAATATGCGTTTGTTGACACTCAGCCTGATGAAGCTCCTAATTGGGATCGCAGCTCAAGGGCGCCGGGCCGCTGCCATCAATCACATATGACAAGGACAGCTGTCGTGTGTGTGTGTGTGTGTGTGTGTGTGTGTGTACATGACTTAATAAGGTGAACATGACGTGCGTTTAGTTTCTCTCCAAGCATATTTACCGTAACCATCTGATCATGTGCTGCTGTAGCCTTTGTGTTAATCTGACAGCATTCAATTCAGACTTGTACTGAGTTTAAAAGTATTACAGAAACGATACAAGTTCTAACCTAGCAAGATGTTTAAGATTTCTCTCGATTTCTGTAATGCAAAAGTATCTTGGGCATTCATTCAGACATGAGACAGACATGTAACATTGAATGTAAAAAGAAGCACTGTGCGAGTCTAGATCACTTTGTGTAATACTTGTTGTGACAGCATGCCGGTAATGAGTGAGTTAAAAATGTTTGGATGTGCTTTTGTCTTTTAAACTTTTGATTTAACTTCTTTAAGCCCCTATCGCTTTCCTTCAAGACGCTTTTTGCCAGGCCACCATTGTAAATAAGAATTTGTTCTTAATAACATGCCTGGTTGAATGAATTAAATAAAAAATGTCTTAAAGGGGGATTAAATGTGGGCATCGACTACTAACTGAACACAATGTTGACTTATCATCACCCTTTAAGTTGATTTGGCAGACGGTTGCTTATTTACACATCCAGCATTTACAGATGAATAGTATCATTCATTTGGAGTCCTGTTTGTGTCAAATACTGACTCTGATCTAGCTCTGTTTTGGTCTCTACCAACTACTGAGAAAAATATCCATCCCTTTAGCGGCTTAATGCTGCGCTCAGCTAGTTTCTAACTATGTCGTTTGATGGTTGGTCCTGAGCTGGTAGTGTACAGTGGGTTTTACACTTTTCTCACAGCTGCCTGTTGAAAAGGACACTATTGACACCATTCCACATTGATTTTAAATTATCATTATGAAGAAGCGGCTATAGGATAAGCTAAAGAATCTAAAGATACTGTAAATTGTCATGACAGGGCACATTCTTGGGTTACATGGGACGCATGTGAATAAACACATACCTTTCGGATACTTATGGACATCCTGTTGAATGCAAAGGTGGAGTAGAACTCAAAGAATTCACACAGCAGTTTCTCTAGGACAAAACAAAAAAAGTCAAGTTAGCGGCTAACAGAAACCCCGGTATCGGTCAAACTGAACTGCAGCCCTACGGCCTCGTTTCTACGCTCTCGTGCTCACCCAGGGTTTCCGTGTTGCTCAGGAGCTGGATCTTGCTGAAGTCGCTGACGAACGTGCAGTCGTTCCCCTCAATCACGCTCTTGTCCCCGGGACCTTGTGGGATGGGAGCGGAAATACAAGGTAAATGACTGCTACTATGATGGCCATAAACATGACACAGATGGATGGTGTGGGTGCGTTCACGGAGAGGAGACAGAAATACACGAGGGCAAGGAGAGAGAGAGCAGGTGCATGAAGGTGGTCAAAGAAAAGGAAAAAAAGAGGGGCCTGGAATTATGTCCTTGCTTGGCTGGTTTGCTTCTCAAGCAATGCCCTTGTTACCAGTCTCCTTCGTCGCAATGGGGCTGGTGGTGTGTGTCTGCGTGCTACGCCACTGTTTAAATAGCTGCCTGCATGCGTGCGTGCGTGTCCGGAGGAGGCGGGGTCATCGACCTTCCCACAGTGATGGGCCTTTTATTGTCCCGTAAGCACTTTGTGTGATAAAGTCTGCGCTGAACGGGCCCAAGGAGGCGGGGCAGACGGGTGGAGGTTGGGGGGTGGGGCGGTAGATTGCTTTTGGAAGGCAATTATCAGGCAGCCAAGGTGACAGAGTGGGGGAGAGATGGAGGAACTGCAGCGGAATTAGGATACATCCACACTACCTTTCCATTTTAAAAGGCATATCTTTTGCTACACTTACGCCAAGAGTCCACATTACTCCGGAGTTTTAAGCCCCCAAAAACTAACGGGTTTAGAAACGCTACCGACGCCGTGTTAGTTTGGAAATCCCAGGGTTGCCTCTTCGTGTGGACGGGCGGAAACCTAGACCTTTGAAAAACGATGACGTAGACACTGTTAGGTTCAAGGAACCCCTAGACTGTGGGGAAACCGCATGTGATCCAGCCTCTGCTACAAAGACAGCCAGTTTCAATTATAAACAAAAGTATTTAATACTTCTGAAGCTAAAACAGTTGCATACATTATTTACAGTTACATAGAATATGACCCGCTCACCCCAGAAACGCTACCACGCACACCGTGGAACAGGAGCAAGAGGACGGAAGTTCTTTCTCCCCCGCCTTACATAGTTCAAAAAACATCCGCACCCATACAGTCTATCTCAATTCCTATTGGCTAACTTCGACTGGCTAGGACCCCTGGCTCGGGTGATGCTCCTTCTGCGTCCGCTGCAATTGCCTGTCTAGAAATCTCCCTTTCCCTTGGCTATTCTAAATACATTCAATGACTGTCTTTTATGGCTTAACACTTCTATGATAAACATTCTATATAAAGATAAGGATTTGCAACTTTTGCGACCCACCAGTTGAGAATCACTGATCTAGAGAGCTGGTGTATGTCACCTATTTATTCCCAGCAAACTTAGACAGTGATCTGTTGAGGGCTGGCAGCATAAGGCAAACATTCTCTCACCAAGCTTCTTAAGTGTAAAGATTGTTCTTTGTCTGTTCTCAAGGTTAACAATATTTAGAGGGTTTTGGCTGTTTGGATAGACAAGAGCTTTTTGGAAATTTTGGGAAAATTTTTTGACAATTATTATCAGATTAATCAATGAATGAATGAAAATAATCATGATGCACAGCCCGAATAAATTCAAACTCTTGTATTATAACAAGAGTTACATTGTATTAAATACATTACATACAATTACATTGTATTGTAATGTATTTAACCCCAAGAAATCCTTTTGTCAAACTCATCTCCTCCCCGCTGTGTGACTTTGAATTAGTTCACTTTTACACATGTCGTCCTTATTAACTGACTGATGACTCTTTGGAACTACTTAATATAGAACAGAATTTTTTCTTGCCATGCTTTCTAATGTATAGACTTCTATAGTTGATAAGGTGAATATTGCATATCGTGTCTATTGCAGAACACAGCAGTTTCTTCTCTTTTGGGTACATTTTTCTAATGTTCTTTACATTTGTGTCTAGAAAAAGCCAAACAAAAAGGTTGATCCTCAAAAATAACAAATGAAACTCGAGGGTGAATTAAAGTGACGCGATATCTACTGAGTGAGAGGCGGTGCTGGTTGGTACCTGCAAGGTCCCTGAGGTGGTCCAGCGTGGGGATGATGGGAGGGCTCCTCCTCTGCAGGAAGAACAGCACCATGACGGTGAGGGAGAAGTTAGTGATCCAGGCCCCGGGGATGCTGCTGGTGATGCCGTGAGCTCGGGCCCAACAGCGCACGGTGAACACCAGATGACGCACGCGCGGGTCCAGCTCTCCGTACAGGTAGAGCAGCTCGGTGCTCTTCATCGCCACCCTGTGGAGAACGTACAGAATCAATACTCCTGTCATGCTGCATGTCGGGCTTTGTTGTGGCTCTTCATTTAAATATGTCATCATGAAAGAGGATCCTATTTTCAATGCTCTTTACCAAGAGTCTAGGTACCAGAGTATTGTTTTGTACAGTAGATATTTCTCAGAAAGTCTCAGTATTAACCTCTTGATGTCAGTCTCAGGCTTTTAGTGTACCGGTACTTCATGCCCTCAAGTGTCTGTATTTGTGCACATATTTAGCATAATTTCAACATCTGTTTTTGATCCCAATACGTCACAGCCTCTCGAGTTCCGAAAACAGAATACTGTACTATGTTGAATGTGAAGGGTCAGTCCAAAAATCCTAACACAGCCACCACTAGAGAGCAGCCTTCAGCTTGTCACAGTGACTGCCTCAGTCGCAATGCTGTTAGTTCTCTTACACACACACACACACACACACACACACACACACACACACACACACACACACACACACACACACACACACACACACACACACACACCCCCCCCCCCCCCCCCTCCCTCAGGGAGGAAAGTGCTGCACTTCAAAGATCTCAGAGCACAGTTTGAGAAAAGTCCCCCTCACAGCCGGCGGTTCAACTCCATTTCCTTAGAAACTGCAGAGTGGTTTTCTGTACGTTAGCAGGTGTGTGCGTGTTTTTGTGTTACCATCGGCAGAGACCACAGTGTGTTAAATGTTTAGGAGGAAAGAGGTGAAACACAAACAAGCCCCCTCTTTTGGCCCTCCTGTTCAGTTTCACTGTGGCAGAGATGCACTTCCTGCCAAAGTCAAGTTTCTGTTAGGGGCTTTTGAAACGCCAGTGTGGCTAAAACGATATTCAGGACGACATAAAACTATCAGTTTCTGTGAAGCAAGAGGCCCATGACCAACTCAATTTCGAGACATGACCCTTCGATTTTGTGAAACTGACCCTTTTTTTTTTTTTTTTTTTTTTTTTTTTTTTAAACCACTGCAACACCAGGGCAAAACAAATATATAAGTTTCACACAGTTTTTATGTATGGAAAATAACCAGCAATCGTCTTACAACAATACCTATTGTTGGCTGTGAGGTCACACTGAAAACCAGAGGGCTGGTGGGCGAAACGGACCAGGGGGCATCGTGCGTTTAGAATCTTCTGCACCCCGACGCAACCAGGACCAAACTGGTCCACGCAGTCCCCGATGACAGACAGGAGGCTCTGGGTGACGGCCCGCTCCGAGCTGGCCCTCTTCATTTGGTACTCCAGCCACAAACCTGATTTTGGCTGCACACAGAGAGTTTGGAGAGTTAGTACCTACATCACCACATTTAACATGTTATTTAGGTTTCCACATATCCACTGCACTATTTATGCACTATATTGTGCTGCCTAAAGATTCCATCATGGAATGAAAAAGTACAACACAAACAACAAACAATTTTTGTTAAAAATCACACACTGACACATGAAAATTACAGCGAAATAACACCCATCAGAAATAAGTGTTTCTCCATTCACAATACGAGTTTTCATTATGCAAGGAAGCGGCATTATTTAAACCTGTTTACAAACCTTATTTAGCCTTTAAAAACGGCATACAAACATGTATTAAATGGCTTCCAATAACATGGTGTATGAAGAGATTAGTTTGTCAACAATTATAACTTACCCTATGAAGACATAGCTTATGTTACTACTACAGGATTTTAATATATTGTCGTTTACACCAGCCTCCACTTATGGGTGCCCATAAGAGGGGTCATAGTTGTTTGCAAATTCATTAATAAAGACTTATTGCTGCATACAACTAACTGCATTATAGTGCGTGTGAAATATATCCACAGAATTATATATTAATGGATATGCTTGCAAAATATTTCTTAAAACGGTTTTAAATTAATAAACGCTCTTCTTTTACTGTATGTCAGCTTAATAACAAGGAGGGAAAATACTCAGAACAACAATTCTGAATAGTTTGATTTCTTATACGGACCACATTCTTCATAAAATACAAACTTGATACTTTTCAAACGTATAGCTCTGCTCATGTATAACTATGCGATTCCAGGCATCAGTAACTGAATCCATGCAAAGCTTTGACCGAGATAATGTTTGTCGACTTTCAAAGTAAAATCTTCACAGAATTTCAAAGACAAGCTTTGATGCGAAGAAGCACCGTATGTCTGTAGAATTTTTGGTTGGTCGGTTTGGTTTTTTGGTCGTTGCCATTCACAGCTGTTTCAGTTTCACTCCACAGAACTCAGCTCTCACAAAACTCAGATTGCGGCAAATAACTGTGGCCACAGCAGCTGGGAGCTGTTTCACTTTTTTTTGGAAAGGCACAGCTGTTGCATGTGGAAAGAGGTGCCTTAAATTTGTAAAGTAGCAAAAAACTTTGTAATTTGTAAACTGAAATATTAATTCGGGAAATATTAATGAAATCACTCCGTCAGGTGATGGCTTTGGTTTATTACAAGTTAACCTTATTTATTCTAAAGGACGAACCCCAAACTCCCATTATTACCATCTTTGCATTTCTCCCACTAATGCCATCCACATCCAGAAACATGTCCAGGTCACAGCCCAGCTTTCCAAAGCCGTTCACTGATGAGCCAAATGGGTTGATGGTGCATTCTGGGAAATAAGCAGCAGCGATGTCCTTGAGCAGAGAGCAGACGAGGAAACGTAGCCGGCTGTTCTCCTCCGTTAGCTGATAGACATCTGTTAGGGAGGTTATCTGTTGTTCTATCTGAGGGGAAATGAGGAGACCGGCCACCATTAACACAATCCTTGAGGCACACATTACCTTTATGACATCTATTAAAATGGATTCACACATATGTTTGTTTCTAAAGTTGAATCCAGGAGTAAACTGTGAATCTGGGAGTGAAACACTTACACTTTCCTCTCTGGACAGTCTCTGAATGAGCTCGTTGATGGGGATGGTGGTTTGGGGCTGGCACTGTTGGCCTGATTGCTGGTTTGGGGCATCTGCTGAGCCGAGGTTCCTTAGCGACAGCAGTCTCGATTTAAAAGGCACCATGGACTCATGGCTGATGCTGGGGATGGCCGCCTCTTCTAATAATGATGCAAGACTTTCCCGGTTGGCAAATTCCACCACAGCATACATGCCCTAGAAAATAACACCAAGTACACACAATTTCACCATCCAATCGGATCCTAGCACGACAGAGAAGTTTGTCATGTGTAGATCTTAAAACATGCTGGAAAACAATGCTTATTTACTGGAGAACCTTGGTCATTCACTTACATAGCTTTCATAAAAGAAGTATTTATTGATATCTCCATGTCTTGATAAATACTTCAGGAAATTCTTCTCATTTGTTCTGGAGTGGCAGCTGATGAGAACAGATCTCTCTGCCTGTTCTTGTCTCTCCGCCTGAACACCATACAGAGATTTGCATCCTTCCCTTTCTTCTGTCAACAAAGAAGCAGACTATTGAACAATTAGGCTAATACATCACTTTCAGTTCTTCTCTAAGGAAGACCTTTGCTTATTGTCATTGTTCAACCCTTTGTAGTTAGCATACTGTGGTTTTCAGACAAACTTTGCAGCACTCTGCTAAATTAAGTTCCATTGATGTGGTCTTTATTGGACCCAGAACGCAACGCCAAACTCCATACAGAAATGGACTGTTTTATAGTATGTGGCATTGTTAGGGAAATGTCTGCATGCCAAATTACATACACAAGTTCTCCACGTCACATTGCACGTCTTATGAACTCTTAGAAACAGCTTTTCAATTCGGCATAGTTATCACCCACAAAACAGCAGCTATTAAAATGAAATCGTATCTGAAGTGACAGCCATCACTTTACACACTCAAGACTTTACTTAACTAAGCCTCTTTGATGGACAAAACAACGCCGAATTTTCCCGAGACTCTAAATAGTTGTTATGTTCTCGTTTTTTATAAGGTAAGTTACGCATTTTGGATCATAGCCAGGGCTGCTTAAAACACACAAAAAGCCAAACGAAGTTTGGAATGACACTCACTCTACGGGAGACAGAGCTAACAAGTAGGCTAACTTTGTTTATTTGACAGCTTGATAAACTAACTACTGCTTTACCTTTCACAGCAACAACATTTGTTCCAATAGTCCTGTGAAGAAATGTATCGACCTTCTGTAGGCACTTCGACAGGCTGCCCCTTCCTTTCATATGTAACCTGCACACCGCTAAGGTGGACGCCATTGCTGCTCCGAAAGAAGCAGAAAGGCGCATGCGCGTGGTTTTGTCTACGGCGACGGAGAGGTACCAAATCAGACATTTTGGCGATAATAATATATCTTGAGAAATAGATACATATGGATCATAGATACTTGGTATGGATCGATGAATGCTTATAACGTCACTCTTACTGTGTCCTTTGTAGATACTGCATATATAACATCTTTATTCTATGGCGAATGACTTAATCGCTGTAATATGTTATGTTTCCATTATGACTTCTATTAAAACTCGATTTGACAAAAAAGAACAAATCACATCTTCCCACAGGAAAACACCCCACGGTTCTGTGGAAGGTGATCCCTGGGTTTCAGCAGTCGTGCCACATGAAATTTGTTTTTCATCTGAGAAAACAAAAGAAAGGGAAAACGAAACCTAAAGGGTGTAAAGCGCTGGCACTTGACATTAAAGTGTTCGCCACCTACGCGTCGATCGACTGCACTTCCTCTGTTTACTTCCCTCTAAACACAGTCAGACCTCCCTCCGTCAGTCAGTGTTGGACGCTGGAGCCGCACGATGCATAGACGGCAGTTTTGACTATTGGCTATTGACTCAAATATTACGGCAAGTACGGCGTGCTTTTTTTGCTTTGTAGATCATCTGATGTGAAGAATATGTATAATCTGTTGAAAAAAAAAAAAAATAGCAGCTAAATGTTTTTAGAGATTGGTTGTAACATCTACAACATCCCGAAATATTACTGTCATGTTCTTTTTGTGGAGGCATGTATTCTGAATTTGCACCTTTAAATTGTGATGTAGAAAGGTAACTCAGTGGCTTATTTGTTAAATTTTAACATAGGCTTTGGTAGGCTGTCTCTAAAAACCAAAAGTATTTCGCAGATGTATGATTTGCATGCAGTAGACTAATTTGTGTTTAGTCACAGACCAACGACTTTTAATGAGCTTTTTTATTGCAAATGTTTCTTTATTATTAAAAGCAGCTGGTGTTTAGCTGTAAAACAGTGTCCACGCTTTCCTAGGGGCTTCCCAGCTTTACTGTGAAACTCCCCTCATTTGCTTGTCTTTTATGCCCCTCCAGCTGTATGTCCAGCCAGCTGACTCAAAGCTGCACTGCTTCAGTGAAGTGCACTGTGTATCCTGCGCTCCAGATTAACTTTTTTTTTAAAGTTATTCACCGACTGTTTACTGACAGGATCTCGTGCAGTCGGAACTTTGAAAAAAGGAAAATGTCCATAAACTGACCTCCTGATGTTTCATTTTAGGGCGAGCAGACACAAGTCAAGCATCAAAATGGATTACAAATATGACAATGGAGTAGAACTGCTGTTGGCTCACATGAATATAGAAGACATCATCAACGCTGCAGAGACTCTATATCAGCTTGAGCAAGAGGAGGAAAGAGGCTTGTCTTTTGAAGAGGAAGATCTCTCCCAGGAGGAGATGGACGAGAACGAGGAGGCAGGGGACTCGGTGGGCTCGGGGAGTCCGCAGAAGGACTACGTCGATGGGGTTGGTGGTGTTCGGTACGGGGCGGTTACAGACCTGCTTTCCTTTGTCAACCTGCTCTCCAGCATGCAGGCGGCGGCCCTGCAGCACCTGCCTGAGGAGATGGGCGTCCTGCTGAACAAGGTGAGAAGATGTTTGTTTGCCTTTTGACTGCGTCTCGTGAACAAAACTGAATGTTTTTGCGCATGAACATTAGTCTTTAACTGTCTTTATATTTTCATCTGATCAGTTTCCTAACTGACTTTTTTTTGCAGAAGGACATGGCTGTGAAAAAAGGCCGCTACCAGATCGACTTGGACGTCCTCCTGTTTCCGTGGAAGTTGACCTACAAAAACCACGGCTCTGGCACTCGTGCCCAAGGGCTCATTTGGGAAAGTCTACTTGGCTCAGGACACCACCACCAGGAAAAGAATGGCTTGCCAAACTGGTGAGTCCTGCCAAGCAACAGCTGGAAATCCAGCCTGAGCTGACTTCTCGAAAGTCATGCCCTCGCTGCCAAATATTTCACCTGCCAAGAACTGTTTGTTCACAGAGACTCTACTCCTGTGTTTGTGAGATGAATGTTAATGTCAGCATGACGTTTGGTATGTGATCCCTTGGAAGAAAGAGGAACAGCGCAAATAAAAAGAAGAACCAGGTTTTTTCTTTGTTAACAAACTTAAAAAATGGGCCAAGATGAATGCAAGAATGGAAATTGAACTGCTTTCCACGACTCCTCTGGATGTTTGTGACAAAGTAAAATCCATAACAAAATCCATGAAACACATTCTGTTCTTTTTTTAAACTATGTGATACTGCACTCTTTGAATGAGCGGGGTGAGCAATGTGTTTACTCTTTCCTACCTGGGAAATATTGACAATTGAGGAAGGAGGAGTTTCCTCCCCGGCCCGGGTGTTATCATCAGAATGCTATGTTGACACAGTGTATTGTACACAGACAAGGCTTACTGGCACCAGTTTTATGTGTTTGGTATCTGAGTGACAATAGATTTCCTGCGAATTGTTTTGATGCATTTATTTACATCCCCTCATTATCCTCACAGGTCCCCTTGGAGCACTTCAAAAGCAGCGGACGTGGAGTTCCAGGCCCGGTTCCGGCACGAGAACATCGCTGAGCTCTATGGCGCCGTGCTCTGGGACCAGAGCGTCCACCTGTTCATGGAGGCCGGGGAGGGCGGTTCGGTCCTGGAGAAGCTGGACAGCTGTGGGCCCATGAGGGAGTTCGAGATCATCTGGGTGACCAAGCAGGTCCTTCGGGGCCTGGAGTACCTGCACTCACACAACGTCATCCACCACGACATCAAACGTGAGTCATTGAAAACAAAAATCTTTTTCACTTGTTGAGTGTTGTTGATGGCTGTAGTAAGCTAATACGCATGATCCAGGAAATTATGCAATGTCAGCTTTCAACCTCTTTACGTCAAAGTGAAGCTGCAGTTCTCATGAATAATCATTAGCGAGCAGGGAGGAGGTGAATCAGTTGAAACAGCCACAAACCAAACCAACCACAGGGATCCTGCACTTACAATCTTACAAACTAAAGACTTGAGTATTACACGAGTCTCCTCTTCTGTAGGTATGACAAACACATTTTCAGTAAGTGCAGCCAGGTCACCCTGTCTGGTAGCTAATGACTTGGATTACAATAACTGCTGGTGGCAGTTGGTGGGGCTGGACTGAGGTTCGATGTGAGGTACTTTCACGTTGGTCGAATCACAGCGGCGCTGCTGGGATCAAAGCATTCTCCACAACCGCCTCTCAGCCTCATGGCTTAAAGGCTGTTTGGCGTCTGGGAATTCCAGCCAACTTCCCGTGGTCCCTCAGGGTTGAATGCGGGGTCCAGAAAGACAAGTGACTTACCACAATGGCTGTCCTGGCCCCTCGACATGTCACCGTGGTTGTTAGTATTTCCTGCCTGTGATCAAAATATGTAATTGTACCTTGGTGAGGGTTTTAAAGCGCCCCGATGAGACTTTTCACAAAAGGCTTGCCCTCAAATTATCTTTGAAATGCCTTCGCTAAAAGCCTGTGCCGTGCTTGACTTCTTCTGGAGGTCTCAGTGGTCTTTTTTCCCAAGTTGAAACCAACGCAAACACAGTGCAAGCCAGTTCAGTGTGTTTGAAGAGCCTCTGACTTTTACCTCAAATGCCATCCTGCACAGCAAAGCATAAACACTGAAAACACTGTACACAACAGACGGTGACGTAACTATTCTTTTTTCTGCTTTTTCTTTAGCCAGCAACATTGTTCTGATGTCAGACAAGGCAGTGTTGGTGGACTTTGGGCTGACGGTGCAGATGACAGAGGATATATACATTCCAAGAGACCTGAGAGGAACAGAGGTAAGAAAATAAGCCAGAGATGTGATCTGAGTCTTACAGGCTGCGACTGTAAACCCACAATGAATGCATAAATCCAACATGTCTTCGGTTTTTTTTTGTAGTTGCTTGGTCCAAGAAACTTGTTTTCCTGTCTCTATCTTGAGTGTGTGTTTTTTCTAGAAAGGCAGCACTCTTCTTAAGTAATGACTCAGTCTACGCCTCCCCAGGGATTGAAATAAATGAGTCTTAAAGCTTGTCAGCACTTGCCTCTGCCTTTTCCAAAATGATTGAAAGTCAATGATTGGCAAGTGTTGTTGCACAGCAGCGAGAGCACTCTGATGCTAATAATAGTCTGCTTATGCTTGGGGTTCTCAGTACAGATGTAGTCAGCACTTTGGAAATTCGAGGATTAATCCAAGAGACGTCTCATGTGCTTTTTCTTCCATTGTGTATTTGCCTCGCTTTCCCATGTTTTGACCTATTTGTGTGTCAGTCTATATCGGTGTTTGCACTCATGGCGTGGCTTGTGGAAAGTCCCAGGGCAGACACCCAGGAGTAATAATAAGAGAGACACTGCTAGCAAATACACAGGGCTGCTCACAGTAACATGGGAGAGCAGGCTGGAATTTCCAGCAGAGAAAGAGATGAACTCTGGTAGTGTGTTTACTTTTGACACTCCAAAGGCCAACACGCTACTGCACTGCCCTTACCTTAACACACACAGCGTGGGTCTAAAGGTTATCTTGTTCGTTGAAACAGAAAGAAAAAAAACTTGTACTGCAAGAGGTTGTTTACCCTTTGTTGTTCAGCACCAATACATTCATTTAAATGGGAAACTAATAAAAGTGGGTCAACCTTTTCCTGTCGTCTGCAGGCCCGTTCTATCTCATTCATGGTATGTTACCCTTCTTTCATTTAGATGTATATGAGTCCAGAGGTGGTTCTGTCTCACGGTCATAACACCAAGACAGACATCTACAGCCTGGGCACCACCATCATTCACATGCAGACTGGAAGCCCTCCATGGGTCCAGAGATACCCACGATCTGACTGCCCATCCTACCTCTACATCGTAAGTACTGTGCATTTTTTATGAGCTAGGCTAGTGTCAGTGTGCTTGTCGGTTGGTCCTTCACTTTTGTCAAGATTGAAAAAACTTGACATTCATGGTTCCCAGAGGATGGAGCCTCCTGACTTTATCCTCTAGTGCAGCGGTTCCCAAACTTTTTAGGCCACGCACCCCCTTCTACATCCCGACCGGGTTCACGCACCCCCCTCCCCCCCCCCACACCTTAAAAAAAAAAGCAACAGAGCCTAAAATCGGACCAATGAGAGAACAGTTTGCTC
>JAFEUB010001552.1:335000-380000 GCA_024529925.1 Ophthalmolycus amberensis | reverse complement strand
GACTTTTTTCGACATGCTATACTATGACTTTTTCATGACTTTTTTCGACATGCTATACTATGACTTTTTCATGACTTTTTTCAACATATTATACTATGACTTTTTTCGACATGTTATACTATGACTTTTTCCGACATGCTATACCATGACTTTTTTCGACATATTATACTATGACTTTTTTCGACATGCTATACTATGACTTTTTTCGACATGCTATACCATGACTTTTTTCGACATGCTATACTATGACTTTTTTCGACATGCTAAACTATGACTTTTTCATGACTTTCTTCGACATGCTATACTATGACTTTTTTCGACATGCTAAACTATGACTTTTTCATGACTTTCTTCGACATGCTATACTATGACTTTTTTCGACATGCTATACTGTGACTTTTTTCGACATGCTATACTATGACTTTTTTCGACATGCTATACTATGACTTTTTTCGACATGCTATACTATGACTTTTTTCGACATGCTATACTGTGACTTTTTCATGACTTTTTTCGATATGCTATACTATGACTTTTTTCGACATGCTATACTATGACTTTTTTCGACATGCTATACCATGACTTTTTTCGACATATTATACTATGACTTTTTTCGACATGCTATACTATGACTTTTTCATGACTTTTTTCGACATGCTATACTATGACTTTTTTCGACATGCTATACTATGACTTTTTTCGACATGCTATACTATGACTTTTTCATGACTTTCTTCGACATGCTATACTATGACTTTTTTCGACATGCTATACTATGACTTTTTCATGACTTTTTTCGACATGCTATACTATGACTTTTTCATGACTTTTTTCGACATGCTATACTGTGACTTTTTCATGACTTTTTTCGACATGCTATACTGTGACTTTTTCATGACTTTTTTCGACATGCTATACTGTGACTTTTTCATGACTTTTTTCGACATGCTATACTGTGACTTTTTCATGACTTTTTTCGACATGCTATACTATGACTTTTTCATGACTTTCTTCGACATGCTATACTATGACTTTTTTCGACATGCTATACTATGACTTTTTTCGACATGCTATACTATGACTTTTTTCGACATGCTATACTATGACTTTTTTCGACATGCTATACTATGACTTTTTTCGACATGCTATACTATGACTTTTTTCGACATATTATACTATGACTTTTTTCGACATGCTATACTATGACTTTTTTCGACATGCTATACTATGACTTTTTTCGACATGCTATACTATGACTTTTTTCGACATGCTATACTATGACTTTTTTCGACATGCTATACTATGACTTTTTTCGACATGCTATACTATGACTTTTTTCGACATGTTATACTATCACTTTTTTCGACATACAATACTATGACTTTTTTCAACATATTATACTATGACTTTTTTCGACATGCTATACTATGACTTTTTTCGACATGCTATACTATGACTTTTTTCGACATGCTATACTATGACTTTTTTCGACATGCTATACTATCACTTTTTTCGACATGCTATACTATGACTTTTTTCGACATGCTATACTGTGACTTTTTCATGACTTTTTTCGATATGCTATACTATGACTTTTTTCGACATGCTATACTATGACTTTTTTCGACATGCTATACCATGACTTTTTTCGACATATTATACTATGACTTTTTTCGACATGCTATACTATGACTTTTTCATGACTTTTTTCGACATGCTATACTATGACTTTTTTCGACATGCTATACTATGACTTTTTTCGACATGCTATACTATGACTTTTTCATGACTTTCTTCGACATGCTATACTATGACTTTTTTCGACATGCTATACTATGACTTTTTCATGACTTTTTTCGACATGCTATACTATGACTTTTTCATGACTTTTTTCGACATGCTATACTGTGACTTTTTCATGACTTTTTTCGACATGCTATACTGTGACTTTTTCATGACTTTTTTCGACATGCTATACTGTGACTTTTTCATGACTTTCTTCGACATGCTATACTATGACTTTTTTCGACATGCTATACTATGACTTTTTCATGACTTTTTTCGACATGCTATACTATGACTTTTTCATGACTTTTTTCGACATGCTATACTGTGACTTTTTCATGACTTTTTTCGACATGCTATACTGTGACTTTTTCATGACTTTCTTCGACATGCTATACTATGACTTTTTTCGACATGCTATACTATGACTTTTTTCGACATGCTATACTATGACTTTTTTCGACATGCTATACTATGACTTTTTTCGACATGCTATACTATGACTTTTTTCGACATGCTATACTATGACTTTTTTCGACATATTATACTATGACTTTTTTCGACATGCTATACTATGACTTTTTTCGACATGCTATACTATGACTTTTTTCGACATGCTATACTATGACTTTTTTCGACATGTTATACTATCACTTTTTTCGACATACAATACTATGACTTTTTTCAACATATTATACTATGACTTTTTTCGACATGCTATACTATGACTTTTTTCGACATGCTATACTATGACTTTTTCCGACATGCTATACCATGACTTTTTTCGACATATTATACTATGACTTTTTTCGACATGCTATACTATGACTTTTTTCGACATGCTATACTATGACTTTTTTCGACATGCTATACTATGACTTTTTTCGACATGTTATACTATCACTTTTTTCGACATACAATACTATGACTTTTTTCAACATATTATACTATGACTTTTTTCGACATGCTATACTATGACTTTTTTCGACATATTATACTATGACTTTTTTCGACATGCTATACTATGACTTTTTCATGACTTTTTTCGACATGCTATACTATGACTTTTTTCGACATGCTATACCATGACTTTTTTCGACATATTATACTATGACTTTTTTCGACATGCTATACTATGACTTTTTCATGACTTTTTTCGACATGCTATACTATGACTTTTTTCGACATGCTATACTATGACTTTTTTCGACATGCTATACTATGACTTTTTCATGACTTTCTTCGACATGCTATACTATGACTTTTTTCGACATGCTATACTATGACTTTTTTCGACATGCTATACTATCACTTTTTTCGACATGCTATACTATGACTTTTTTCGACATGCTATACTATCACTTTTTTCGACATGCTATACTATCACTTTTTTCGACATACAATACTATGACTTTTTTCAACATATTATACTATCACTTTTTTCGACATGCTATACTATCACTTTTTTCGACATGCTATACTATGACTTTTTTCGACATGCTATACTATCACTTTTTTCGACATACAATACTATGACTTTTTTCAACATATTATACTATGACTTTTTTCGACATGCTATACTATGACTTTTTTCGACATGCTATACTATGACTTTTTTCAACATATTATACTATGACTTTTTTCGACATGCTATACTATGACTTTTTTCGACATGCTATACTATCACTTTTTTCGACATACAATACTATGACTTTTTTCAACATATTATACTATGACTTTTTTCGACATGTTATACTATGACTTTTTCCGACATGCTATACCATGACTTTTTTCGACATATTATACTATGACTTTTTTCGACATGCTATACTATGACTTTTTCATGACTTTTTTCGACATGCTATACTATGACTTTTTTCGACATGCTATACCATGACTTTTTTCGACATGCTATACTATGACTTTTTTCGACATGCTAAACTATGACTTTTTTCGACATGCTATACTATGACTTTTTCATGACTTTCTTCGACATGCTATACTATGACTTTTTTCGACATGCTATACTATGACTTTTTTCGACATGCTATACTATGACTTTTTTCGACATGCTATACTATCACTTTTTTCGACATGCTATACTATGACTTTTTTCGACATGCTATACTGTGACTTTTTCATGACTTTTTTCGATATGCTATACTATGACTTTTTTCGACATGCTATACTATGACTTTTTTCGACATGCTATACCATGACTTTTTTCGACATATTATACTATGACTTTTTTCGACATGCTATACTATGACTTTTTCATGACTTTTTTCGACATGCTATACTATGACTTTTTTCGACATGCTATACCATGACTTTTTTCGACATGCTATACTATGACTTTTTTCGACATGCTATACTATGACTTTTTTCGACATGCTATACCATGACTTTTTTCGACATGCTATACTATGACTTTTTTCGACATGCTATACTATGACTTTTTTCGACATGCTATACTATGACTTTTTTCGACATGCTATACTATGACTTTTTTCGACATGCTATACTATGACTTTTTTCGACATGCTATACTGTGACTTTTTCATGACTTTTTTCGATATGCTATACTATGACTTTTTTCGACATGCTATACTATGACTTTTTTCGACATGCTATACCATGACTTTTTTCGACATATTATACTATGACTTTTTTCGACATGCTATACTATGACTTTTTCATGACTTTTTTCGACATGCTATACTATGACTTTTTTCGACATGCTATACTATGACTTTTTTCGACATGCTATACTATGACTTTTTCATGACTTTCTTCGACATGCTATACTATGACTTTTTTCGACATGCTATACTATGACTTTTTTCGACATGCTATACTATGACTTTTTTCGACATGCTATACTGTGACTTTTTCATGACTTTTTTCGACATGCTATACTATGACTTTTTCATGACTTTCTTCGACATGCTATACTATGACTTTTTTCGACATATTATACTATGACTTTTTTCGACATGCTATACTATGACTTTTTTCGACATGCTATACTATGACTTTTTTCGACATGCTATACTATGACTTTTTTCGACATGCTATACCATGACTTTCTTCGACATGCTATACTATGACTTTTTTCGACATGCTATACTATGACTTTTTTCGACATGCTATACTATGACTTGTGTGTGTCTCTCTGTGTGTGTGTGTGTGTCTCTGTGTGTGTGTGTGTGTGTGTCTCTCTGTGTGTGTGTGTGTCTCTCTGTGTGTGTTTGTGTGTGTGTCTCTCTGTGTGTCTCTGTGTGTGTGTGTGTGTCTCTGTGTGTGTGTGTCTCTCTGTGTGTGTGTGTGTGTCTCTGTGTGTCTTTCTGTGTGTGTCTCTGTGTTTGTGTGTCTCTCTCTCTGTGTGTGTGTCTCTGTGTGTGTGTGTGTGTGTCTGTGTCTCTCTGTGTGTGTGTCTCTGTGTGTGTGTCTCTCTGTGTGTGTGTGTCTCTCTGTGTGTGTGTGTGTGTGTGTGTCTCTGTGTGTCTCTCTGTGTGTGTGTGTGTGTGTCGTACTCCGGTGAGTTGAGGTTGAGGCCCAGCGTGGTGAGGTCAGAGCCCAGGGCCAGGTGAACCATCCCCGGGTCCGTCTCCGCTGCTCTGATGAACGTCAGCAGGCCGATCATCCCGAACTGGTCCGTTACCATGCCGATGGGGATGTTGGTCACCCGTCCTGCAACGAGAGAAGAAGAAGAGCGTCAGACCTCCTCCTCTTCCTCATCCTGCATCTCTACCGAACATACTCACCGTCTGAGAGCACCTGGATCCCTTTCTTCTGCTGGTTGTTGTTGCTAGGGGCGGAGCTCTTGTCGCCGGGGAACTTTGGGCCGTCCGAGTTGGAGGCGGGCTTTCCCGACGAGTTCAGATTCTGATTGGACAAAAACGGAGGGAAAAAACAATCCGAAAAAATGGGACGAGTCAGGACGTGAGAGCGCTGCATAAGTGAGGAAAAAGGACACCGTGATGAAAAAAAAAAAAAAAAAACAGCAGGTCAGCATGTTTTAATTCATCGTGACATCAGAGAACAATGAGAAAATATAACAAAGGACATTTACATTTTCACAATAAAGGTCTCTAACCGTTTTGCTGTCTTCGTTGGTGCTCGTGGGGTCTTTTGATTGGTAGTTCGGACCCGGGAGAGCCGGGAAATCCTCGTTGTGGATCGAGAAGTCCTGAGACTGCTCATTGGACGGCTTGGTTACCATGCCAACTGGGAAACAAAATGGCGGCGGGGAGAGAGACGAGTTAGCGACGCAAACAACTAAATATATTTTTAATTTTTATTGAGCTTGAAATTATTTTAAGTGTTAACTGATTATGTATTTGGTCAAAATAATAACATTAAAATACACACACACCCACACACATTCTGGCCTCTCTTACCGTACGGGGCCCGACCGGCCAGCGGGTTGAGCAGCGGTGTGGGATTCGAACCTCCGTCCCTCCGACTCCTGTCCGCCAACGCCGGGAAGTCCGACAAGTCCAACCCCGTCACATTCTCACTGCCGTCTGGACGAACACAGAGAAGTAAACTCACAACCTGTTTGAGCTCTAACAGCCTCTCCTCTCCCCTTTCTTCCTCTCCTCTCCCCTTTCTTCCTCTCCTCTCCCCTTTCTTCCTCTCCTCTCCCCTTTCTTCCTCTCCTCTCCCCTTTCTTCCTCTCCTCTCCTCTCTCTTCCTCTCCTCTCTCTCCCTCTCCTCTCTCTTCCTCTCCTCTCCTCTCTCTTCCTCTCCTCTCCTCTCTCTTCCTCTCCTCTCCTCTCCCCTTTCTTCCTCTCCTCTCCCCTTTCTTCCTCTCCTCTCTCTTCCTCTCCCCTTTCTTCCTCTCCTCCCCTTTCTTCCTCTCCTCTCCTCTCTTCCTCTCCTCTCCTTTCTTCCTCTCCTCTCTCTTCCTCTCCCTTCCTCTCCTCTCTCTTCCTCTCCTCTCTCTCCCTCTCCTCTCTCTCCCTCTCCTCTCCCCTTTCTTCCTCTCCTCTCTCTTCCTCTCCTCTCTCTTCCTCTCCCCTTTCTTCCTCTCCTCTCTCTTCCTCTCCTCTCTCTTCCTCTCCTCTCTCTTCCTCTCCTCTCCTCTCTCTTCCTCTCCTCTCCCCTTTCTTCCTCTCCTCTCTCTTCCTCTCCTCTCCTCTCCCCTTTCTTCCTCTCCTCTCCCCTTTCTTCCTCTCCTCTCTCTTCCTCTCCCCTTTCTTCCTCTCCTCTCCCCTTTCTTCCTCTCCTCTCTCTTCCTCTCCTCTCCCCTTTCTTCCTCTCCTCTCCTCGCTCTTCTCCTCGTCACAGTTTTAAGCTTCGTTTTGGCTGCTGTTTTCTGACAGAAGCGTTAATTGCACATGATGTGTTTAAAGACCGTCGGAAAGATGAAAATCTGAAGATAATGACGTTTTTTACAGCTTCTGGCTGATGAACGGTGTAGTTCTGGTGATTGTTTATCGAACATGCAGTCTAACACTTAAACTTATCTCTGAACTCATCTCTTAAATGATTAGAAATTATGACAGATGTATCATAAATGAATGAAACATACCTGCAGACGTCGGCAAAACAAGCTAACGAGCACGTCAACTTTTAGCAGCTGAACTAAACAATTCAACCGTTTAGAAGAAGTGAATCCACTGCTGCAGCTGAACAGCTTTAAAGGGTTAAAGCGTGTTCTTGTACCTGTGCCGTTGAAGATGTTGTTGGATAAGGAGTTGTTCATGTTGTAGCCTGGATTCCTGTTCACACCAAACCCTGACATACTGACACACACACACACACACACACACACACACACACACACACACACACACACACACACAGATTATTCTCACAACTGTGATCCGAAAACAACAGAAGTGGAAGTAAAACAGATGCTAAAAATGTCAGTTTAGACGATGAAGGATGTTTTTATGGAGAATAGAAAGAGTTTATAGACAATAATTCATATTGAACCATTTTAAATCAGTCTGCAGCTCCGTACAAACAATAACAACAAACACGAATGCATGAAGGACGTCCCGCTGTGACGCTACCTGTTGATGGTGAAAGGCTGCCGTGCTTGCTGCTGTTTGGGCATCCCGATGATGCTGGGCGACGACCGGTTGGGGCTCCCCATGCTGCTCCTCCCACCTCCCCCCCCCCTCTCCACTCCCACCCCCCCCATCACTCCCCCCGTCTGCCCCGTCGGCCCCCCCACCTGCTGGCTGTGGTTCAGCACGGTCCGGGTGCTCATTGGTAGAATCCCCCTAAAGACAGGGGGGGGGGGGGATATGATGCAGGAAGTTCAGATGGAGAAACACATTTATGAGACTCTATGAAGAGGTTTATAACAATAAGAGACAGTTCATTCATCCGAAACACAGTGTGTGTGTGTGTGTGTGTACCTGCTCGGTGAGGGAGGCGTGTGCATCGTTCCAGTGTTGGCTGTACTGGCATGACTGGGGAGCTGGTTGGTAGATTGGTTCAAACCACTTCTACTTAACTGAGGCGCTGCACTGCTGTTCATACCTCGCATAGGAAACCCCAAAGCACCTAGAGAGACAGGGGGGGGGGGAGACAGACAGAGAGAGACAGACAGAGAGAGAAAATATGTTAATTCTCAAGAAACAGATTTCAGCAACACACACAGAGCTGTGATTGGTCAGCCTGTGCTTTCTCCTGATGGAGATCCTCTGCATCTCAAAGTAAATGAACTAAAGTAACAAAGTACACGTGTGTGTGTGTGTGTAGTGTGTTCTACTCACTCTGTGGGCCATATAAACTGGCTCCAAGCTGCGACAGTTGACCCGTCGAGGAAGCAGAGGAAGACGTCAGCATCTGAGGAGACAGGAAGCACCAACACGACGTCATCGCTTGTTTAGCGTGAATAAGAAATTTAAAAAACAGCCATGCACCTTTATTTAAATCCTGTGCATCACTGAATCATATTACTGAGTACAGTTTGCAACAATAACCTCTCTTTGTTTATGTAATCCCAGAAAAGATAACAAAACGTGAAACATTAAACCCCAGAAGAAGAGTTGAGCACTCACATCTTTGTCAGGGCGGTGAGGAGGGAACATGGACTGTTGGGTGTAATAGAGGCTGGAGTCGTCCGCGTAGTCGCTCTCTACACCTCCCTCCATAAACTTCTTCCGGTTAGCACCAAACATACCGCGTGTCACCTGACAAACAAGACAGGAAACGGTCACACTGAGTAATCGGCTACTTCCTGTCACACCTGCAGCGCGTCACTAGAGCTGTGGTTCAGAACAACGTCATGAGATACATTTAAGATGTATCAGCATCAGCAGCTGAACTCTGCATGCAAGTAATCCAACATGCACTCACACATTGTGTAAACCTGAAACATGCAACACAAGCAGGTATTCACTCGTGTCATCTCACACAAGCGAAACTTTGCAATCATCTAAAAACAATCTTATTATTTACAGATTTGTTTTGTTGCTTTAGTTCCATGTTGGGTATCGTTTCTTTGATGCACAACGTGTATTAATAGTGAGGTGTGCATGAGCCTCCATCAGCTGTGGCTACTACAACCTTTTTAGCACTTTTAAAGAAATAAAAATGGTGTAATTATGTTGTAAATATACTAATATGTTTGGGATAACACACCACAGGTTAACCTGCAACACGTGACTCGTCTGAAGAAATAAACAATCTTTGTCTTCAATGATAATAAAACACTTTGGTCCGTTGTGATAAACAAAACAACGACTGGGTGTCAAACTGTTGGGCTCTATTGTGATGAACGCTTTTCTGTAGATTTGAACAACAAAAAGTGAAACCAAAAAGTAAATAATAAATAAAACCACCTCTTGTTATTGTTAACGACCCGCTGCTTTGATTATGCATGTATTCATAAATTATCTTTATAATAACATAATTAATATTATATGTGAAAGAAGAGTTAGTTTGCACATTATAAACATAAAATCACACCATGTTCAAACCCTGGATACTGCACATGAGGTGGTGTGCAGATATAAATACACATTAACTTTTGTTTACTACAGTAGATTAGTGATAGCTTTAGCCCACGGTGTAGCATCGACACCCGGTGAAACGACTAATTCAGCTCCTACACGCTTGTACTATTATATTTAAAATGTGTGTAGTAGTGGAAACAGTGTGGTTCAGGTTAGAAGTTCCCTTAAACATTGTGCAACCGAAAGAGCAAAGTATAAACTCTACTGTTCTTGTCTGAAAGCAAACGTTAAATGTGCAGAAGTGTCGCAAAAAGCTAATGCTAAAAATGAAGCTAACGCTAGCTCCGATAATCTCTTTGACTAACGTTAATTCCACCAATTAATTCACAAAACCTAGTCGTTTGCTTCACGGCACAAATAACCCGGTTTATTTGATAGATGTACATGATATGTATATGTACATTGGTATTTGTACGTGATAGCTATAAGCTAGCATTACCTTGTTAGCTGTAAAAATGTGTCAGGAGCTAACGTTACGTGCTAGCAGAGTAGTAGCACGTAAGCTACACAGCTAACTCTATAGGAATACATGGGAGACGCTATCGTGAGAGCTAACACTTGCTACCAAGCTAGCTGGTCGGCTAACCCAGCACCGCAAGAACAACAGCTACTGGAGACAGTTTTAGACCGTTTTAACACTATCTGGTGAACCGAGAACGGGGGTTTAGATGCGGTTAATCAGACAAGCCGTCGGTAGAGAGGAGACCGGTACGAAGGTTTGATTTGTTCGGGTTTTGGGCCTAAGAAGCCTCCGTCGATTAGTTCCCCCCAAACAACAACAAAAAGCAGCGGAAGCAGACCGCCGGGTTTAAGATCGTGTTCTCCGCTTCACATCCGCGGTCTGACTCCGTGATGACTCCCACATGAGTGGAGTTTTATTCAGAGAAGGTTCATGCGGTTGTTTGAGGAGAAAATAAATAAAAGGAATAAAACAAGGAGCTCACCGCATCAATCTTTCTTCCCCGCTACAATCCAAGATGGCCGTCATCTCTTCGCCAATCAGCAAGGATGCTGGGATGTGTGTCGCCTCTGACCTCTGAGGCTCCATCACTCTACTCTACTCTACTCTACTGTACTCTACTGTCTAGCCTCTGAGGCTCCATCACTCTACTCTACTCTACTCTCTAGCCTCTGAGGCTCCATCACTCTACTCTACTCTACTCTACTCTACTGTCTAGCCTCTGAGGCTCCATCACTCTACTCTACTCTACTCTACTCTACTGTCTAGCCTCTGAGGCGCCATCACTCTACTCTACTCTACTGTACTCTACTGTCTAGCCTCTGAGGCTCCATCACTCTACTCTACTCTACTCTACTGTCTAGCCTCTGAGGCTCCATCACTCTACTCTAATCTACTCTCTAGCCTCTGAGGCTCCATCACTCTACTCTACTCTACTCTACTGTCTAGCCTCTGAGGCTCCATCACTCTACTCTACTCTACTGTACTCTACTGTCTAGCCTCTGAGGCTCCATCACTCTACTTTATTTTTTATTCTTACAGGTTATAAGTGTCTGACAAATGTGTCAATGTGGCTCCTCATTTAAGCAGTTTTCCCACGATTCCAGGTTAAACTAACGTGAATATCACAGACCCACACTTTGTATGATTTTATCTTTCCAGATGATGGTTCATGCAGAAATAAATTAGTCAACGCATCCATCTACAAGTTCCATTAGTTGATAACAGTGATATCAAAGACTTGAACCTGATCTATATCTTGAACATCTGCACCAGAATGTGTGAAGCAGCGTTCACTTCTTTTGAACTAATGTATGATGCTGTTAAAGATACAATGTTACAAATAACTTCTGTTTGTAACAGGAAGTCAGCTCTCTATTGAGTAAGTGTGTGTCTACTTTACTCTACTCTACTGTCTAGCCTCTGAGGCGCCATCACTCTACTCTTATCTCCTCTACTCTACTGTACTCTACTCTAGCGCACGACTTCTGAACCTCCATCACTTCACTCTATTCTACTCTAAGCTGTATTGTGCTCTACTTTATACTCTACTGTCTGACCTCTAAGGCCTCCATTACTGTACTCTATTGTACTCTACATTGTATCATACTTTACTCTACTCTTCTCTACTTGTAATATCTGAAACTTTACTCAAGTATTTGCCATTGGCACACAAATAAAATAAATAAATAAAAAGTAAAGTAAAGTAAAGTAAAGTAAAGTAAAATAAAATAAAATAAAATAAAATAATTTCAAATACACAAACCATGTGAACATAAATATATGACGCATCATCATATTTTAGGAGATTAAGTCAAATTAGATTCTGTTTTAATTTGGGCCAAATTAAATCAGAGATGAACTAAGAACTCCCTGTAAAAATCCTGTTGACACGACAAACAACAGTTTTATAACTTATTGTTGTAATTAATTTAGATAATTTTCATTATTAAATGGTATTTTTCAGTTGATCATTTTTTTTTAAAAACCTCACATTTTATTACTTAGATTAAATGTTACAAACATATTAAATCTTAAATAAAGTAAAGATTATTAATATGTTTATTTCTTACAGCTGTTAATATGTGGAAAGTGATTAAAAGTAGTTTACTCTCTTTAATGTGAAAACAGGTTTCTAATAAAAGGACTGAAAGTTAAATTGTCCGTGTCTCAGGATTAAAGAAAAATATAACAATTCAAAGAATCTAAAGCGAACCAGATAACCTAGCAACACTTTACCACATGAAGCTAAAATATATACACACAAACACACACCAGGGTAATATTTTGACAGTGTGAAGGAACATTTCACCTTCTTATGATGTCCTGAAAAGAATAAATAGAAATGTGAGAAACAGAGAATAAAGATTACTTTCACAAAGGTGATTGTTTATTGTCTTTATGGATGCTAAACAACGAGAAGAAAAGAAAATCAACTGTTTTGTGTCAGACTTTATAAATAAAGTAAATATCCAGAGTCGTGAAACATGCCATATATTCTCGGGGTTATAATAACCCTGAGAGATGAGTTGGTTGAATCTTTTTAGAAACCTGAATCCTCATGAAGTTGTTGAAGACTCATCATCACTTTATTTATTTATCACCTTTAATACAAACACGCTGCTTCAAAAATTACGGCAAATATAAGCAAGAAATATAAGTCATAAGAATACAAAAATAAATAAACATCAGCAAAAAATTATGTAAAAACAATAATTTAAAAGTCTTTGGCTATAACATTACTACAAATTAAAAGCCAGATAGATTTTTATTTTCCTTTTAAAAGACTATTATTAATTAATAATTTGAAATAATAAAAAAAAACAACGTTGCTGTGACGTCTTATTTTATAAACACCATCAACTGCAACCGGAAGCCGTCTGATCTCTACTGTATCTTACAGACCGTTTCTGATTGGACGATCACACTGACGCTCCATCGCACCAATTAACGAGCAGACAGGAGCCGCTACTGTCTATATAGTCACGGATTTTACTCATATCGGTATTCTACGTTAATCACACGAATAATACCGAATCAACTATGTCTGGAAGAGGAAAAACCGGAGCTGGCAAAGTCAGAGCGAAGGCGAAGACCAGGTCCTCTCGTGCCGGGCTTCAGTTCCCCGTCGGCCGTGTCCACAGACACTTGAGGAAGGGTAACTACGCTCACCGTGTCGGTGCCGGAGCTCCGGTGTACCTGGCGGCGGTGCTGGAGTACCTGACCGCTGAGATCCTGGAGCTGGCTGGGAACGCTGCCCGCGACAACAAGAAGACCAGGATCATCCCCCGTCACCTGCAGCTGGCCGTCCGCAACGACGAGGAGCTCAACAAGCTGCTGGGCGGAGTGACCATCGCTCAGGGCGGCGTGCTGCCCAACATCCAGGCGGTGCTGCTGCCCAAGAAGACCGAGAAGGCCGCCAAGAAGTAGAACCTTCAAATCGCTCTTTCTAAACCCAACGGCTCTTTTAAGAGCCACCCACTCCTCTGAAAGAGCTGAATCCTCATGAGATATTAATACGAAACTTATGTTTTAAAGTTTAGTTACACAAGTATGTATTTGACCCAATTACAGCCCAATAAAATGATTAAATGTGGAAAATTACAACACTTATAATAATCTATCTCCCCATAACTCGTATCAATTTATTTTGTCAATTTTAATTGAACATGACTGCACCACAAAAATAACTTACTTATAAATAAAAATGTATATTTTGTTGATATACAAGTGTTTTAGAGTGCATTGTCTTGAGTATTATTTGTTGATTATTTGCACGATAGAATATAATCAACAATATGACTTATGTATTGTGTTGTTACTACAGATAGTGGATCATCACACAGTACCATGTTAAAATAATACAGCTAATAGTTTAGGTGTATTTGAAGTAATAGACAATGTAAGGAAATAAGAGGCAAGTACAACAACCGGTGTTTATTTTGAAAGGTCTTTCTGTAACCGGAAATGCAGCGGCTTACACACGCTAGCTTGATAAAGTGATCGTGAAAAATGGCGGGCTGAGATGTCTTTTTGTCTTCAGTTACGTCCGCAAAATGCCTTTAAATACCAACGCTCTCAGTTAAGTTGTCCATCTTCAGTTCTACCAAGCATCTGACAAGATGAGTGGCCGCGGAAAAGGAGGAAAAGGACTCGGCAAAGGAGGCGCTAAGCGTCACCGCAAAGTGCTCCGTGATAACATCCAGGGCATCACCAAACCCGCCATTCGCCGTCTGGCTCGCCGCGGCGGAGTGAAGCGTATCTCGGGTCTGATCTACGAGGAGACCCGCGGTGTGCTGAAGGTCTTCCTGGAGAACGTGATCCGTGACGCCGTCACGTACACTGAGCACGCTAAGAGGAAGACGGTCACCGCCATGGATGTGGTGTACGCTCTGAAGAGGCAGGGCCGCACTCTGTACGGCTTCGGAGGCTAGAGACCAACGACTGACATCAAGACAACACAACGGCTCTTTTCAGAGCCACCCAACTCCCTTAAAGAGCTCATGACCTGAGTTTATTATAGTCTTATCCACGTTTCTCCATTACACTTGAATGATATCAAATATGACCAATATTTAACTTAATGGAATTTATCGTGGTTAATATCGCACCATCTTATTTGAACATCTACAGGTGATGTTAGTTTGGACTGTTTTAAGGTTTTTAATGAAAGGTCATTTAAATCGGTTTAGAACTAAAATAAAGAGGATAACTTTAAATTCTTGGTTAACTTCATATAATGTACATTTGTCTAACTTCTATGAAGTTGGATGAACATTTTAAATTAATGTAATGAGTCAGTATTTCTGGCCTATTGTATCAATATACAGCCTATGAAAACTGTTACACTCTTACCTGTCCGCCAGGCAGGAACTAAAACTACTCAGGGCTCACGAAACAGTGACTTATATATTACACAAGTAAATATATTAATGGAAAACAATGCCGAGTTATGCAGTGTTCGCACCAAACGCGTCGATTTTCTTGACGCGCGTCGCGATTACATACAAAGTCTATGCACAGACGCGATGAGACTGGCGCGCCGCGATTTTGCGATGGCGCGGGGCGTTGGACGCGTCCTTACAGCTCACATACATCTCAACAAATGTAATCAATATTGTTAGTCTACCATCGATGTAAAGTATGTCTGCTTTTAACAACGCAGCACGTGTGTCTCAGGACCGCAGCTCTAAGGCATGTAGTGTTTAGTTTAAAAATAAAAGGGTAAATATATTTATATTGTCACGTTATGCTTCATTACATTTATGAAAAATAAAACTACACATTTTTCTGTTTTAAATGTGTTTAAACGTATTTAACACAAGTTACATTACAACATTTATCTCTAATGATTAATAGACTGATTATCACCAAACGTAGACCTGAATACAAACATTGTTTATATAAAATCTGTGTGAACAAACAAAACAGTATTTTGTTTCACTCTGGTAATAAAATATTTAAAGTACAGTTATAAATATGAATAAATTCTGTCTGTTTGACTTTTGGAAGATGTCTGCAAATATGTTGTATTAATTTATTGTTTAATTAAAGATTATATATTTGTGGTTTTATGTTTCTTTTCTCAGATTAAATGCAGTTTAGTCAACCAACCTCTACAGTATGTAAAGTATAAAAGATATTTGACTTATTCGTTTTCTTGTCTTGTTTTTTTTACCATTAAACCTCTGGAACTTTTCTTTAATTAATTTGATTATTATTGTGATTTAAGTGACAGTTTAATCAAACAAATATGTTTAATAGAGGTATTAATTATTCCTACCGAATTATGAATGTTTGAGTTTACATATCTGCTGTAATTTGGACGTTAACTCATGAAAATATATATTGATTCATGTGATTAAAAGGTCTGAGTCAAGTTTATGTATTTAAGTTTTATCATAAAGATAAATAATATTGAAACAGAAAAAAGTTTGTCACCTCAATAGACCACGCCCACTAAAGTGTCTCCAGTCCTCATACATTTTAACTACACGTTACGCCAGCTATCCGTCAGCTGACTTCATCATCCAAAATCCAAAGTTTTGCTGAGAGCGGTAGAGAGTTGGATTACCTTTAGTAAACATATATACTTTTTCATTTTAACAGTAAACATAGAGCTCTTACAGACGGGTGTGTGGCTCTTAAAAGAGCCGTTGGTGGGTGAGTGGAGTCGGGTTAGTTTAAGCCCTCTCTCCGCGGATGCGGCGGGCCAGCTGGATGTCTTTGGGCATGATGGTGACCCTCTTGGCGTGGATGGCGCACAGATTGGTGTCCTCGAACAGACCGACCAGGTAAGCCTCGCTGGACTCCTGCAGAGCCATGACGGCGGAGCTCTGGAAGCGCAGGTCGGTCTTGAAGTCCTGAGCGATCTCCCGCACCAGGCGCTGGAAGGGCAGCTTGCGGATCAGCAGCTCGGTGGACTTCTGGTAGCGACGGATCTCCCTCAGAGCCACGGTACCGGGCCTGTAACGGTGGGGCTTCTTCACTCCGCCGGTGGCCGGGGCGCTCTTACGGGCAGCTTTGGTCGCCAGCTGCTTCCTGGGAGCTTTTCCTCCGGTGGACTTACGGGCGGTCTGCTTGGTTCTGGCCATCTTGAGTCTTCTTGTCTTTACTCAAGAAAAGTGGTTGTGTTTTCTAAGCGACAGCGTCTCGTTTATATAGACGGAGCCGGCGTGCCGGCAACGCTGATTGGTTCAATAATATGCGCGTGACACTGCAGCTCAGCAGTTGGATAAAAGAAAATTCAAAGTTCCCGCTCATTTTGTTATCTTGTGTTCAATTGTGTTCAGCTTTTGAATAGTAACACTAATGATCATTTACAGATAAAATATGATATGATACCTTTATGCTATTATTGCAATACAAACTGAAATACAAACCATAAAGAATAAACACTGTTATACAGACGTAAATAATTACTCGAATATTGGCATTATTTGTATTGGAATTAAAACATTATCTAAATAAAATAGGTGCAATAATGTGCATCCAACCACTCAATCCGAATATATTGTATTTCTAGCTTTGTTGTTTTTGCGTTTTATTTTATTATACCTTTACTGTTTCACCATTGTACTTTTTTATGTACACACACACACACACACAATGATGTATTAATAACTATATATCATGTCTCAGCATGTCTTCGTGTGTCTCACTCCCTAACTGTCCGTGCTGGATCTGTCCCCGTTGTTTTAAAAAGCTAAATAAGTTATTAGCATGACGTCATGCAGCTAGCTAACCTGTCTGGTGTTCAGCTGGTGGAGAAGCTTCATGTGCTGCTTCCCTTTCCCGCTAGTCTGCTGTCTGATTGAGGTCAGGCTGATCTGATATCAGCTCTTTGGCCTGAAGTTTCTCCTCAAAATTCAAAGTGGGTTATTTAATAATGACGTCACAAATCTGAATTTCAAAACGTATAGAGGGCAAATAATTCATAAATATTCCGCCGGTAGAAATGGATCCTGTGCTTATAAACAGAACAGTTTAACAGACTACATAGAGAAACACCTCGACAGTGGTGATTACTGTGTGTCTTTATTAGTTATTAGTATTATTAGTTACTGTTATTAAGTACACACAAACTTCTCAAATATCTCTCCAGCTGTTAAAGCCGACTGACCCTAGCGCCCTCTATTGACCAGCCGCCACTAGTTAAAGATAAATTCCATTAAGTTAAATATTGGTCGTATTTGATATCATTCAAGTGTAATGGAGAAACGTGGATAAGACTATAATAAACTCAGGTCATGAGCTCTTTAAGGGAGTTGGGTGGCTCTGAAAAGAGCCGTTGTGTTGTCTTGATGTCAGTCGTTGGTCTCTAGCCTCCGAAGCCGTACAGAGTGCGGCCCTGCCTCTTCAGAGCGTACACCACATCCATGGCGGTGACCGTCTTCCTCTTAGCGTGCTCTGTGTACGTGACGGCGTCACGGATCACGTTCTCCAGGAAGACCTTCAGCACACCGCGGGTCTCCTCGTAGATCAGACCCGAGATACGCTTCACTCCGCCGCGGCGAGCCAGACGGCGAATGGCGGGTTTGGTGATGCCCTGGATGTTATCACGGAGCACTTTGCGGTGACGCTTGGCGCCTCCTTTGCCGAGTCCTTTTCCTCCTTTTCCGCGGCCACTCATCTCGTCAGATTAACGTCGGTTAAACTAATGAAATGAGAACGGAGAGCGTCGGTACTTAAAGCACATTTGCGGACGTAGTTGAAGGCAGTTCCAGTTCCGATGTTTTCCTTCAAAATAAAAACAGACCATTGACAATAGCTAACATTCTGGTTTTACTTTGACATGGTACCATTTTGAGTTAACAGTTTTCCATTTCATGCATTATGATTTGTGGATGTGAAATCCATATGAATTTAGATTAACTTAAGGCGTGTTTGGCAGATTAATTATATTCATCATAAAAAACTCAGCTTCTTTCAATTCATGTTACTGATGTTTACTAAATATATTTATTTTGTGGTTTTGGTTTAATTACATTGGAGCGAGGATATTAGTCAAACAGTGATTAAAATACTATATAATCTCATAATATATTAGATTCTTCAGTAGTGATTTAGGTTTGATTACCTTTTGATTTATGATTTCATAAATTTCTACTCAATGATTTGATTGCTTTTATTTGTATTTTATTTTTTTACATTTGTATAATATTGTTTGTTGTATTGACAAATAATAATTTAATTCATTTTATTTCAGCGATGAGTTTTGATTTGGATCCCTCTTAAGACCTCTAACAAAGAAAATGTGGAAGTGACTCAACAGTTACACACACACACACACACATATATCACACACACATATATAATTATTATCAGTTACACTAAATATATAAAACATTCATCTTTGTCTATCAAGAAAAAATAAACAGTGAATGTGAGACGTATACACCTTACAATACATAGTTACATGTCCAAGAAAGACAACGTGCATTAGTCATGGTAAGTTGATTATTAAGTTAATACGTACAATACAAACAACTATATTTGTTATAGTAGTTAAGTACCTCATGCACATCACTTTGTGTACTCAGTTTATATGGTGACTCAAGTTTTAGTTATGGTTTTTGGACCATATATTTAGCTTGATTTCAGCTTCATATACAAAATAGCAGGGAAGGTACTAATACAACACTCTAGTAACAGTTTAAGTACTGCAAATAAAGTGTGGTGGTTTGTTTTGGGAAAATGTACTACAGGCATTAAAACAATCTTGCTAATGGATTCTAACACACCAACTTATTAACTAAATCTTCATATAATGTGTCGTATGGGTCTCAATAAATATCTCATGAGGATTCAGCTCTTTCAGAGGAGTGGGTGGCTCTTAAAAGAGCCGTTGGGTTTAGAAAGAGCGATTTGAAGGTTCTACTTCTTGGCGGCCTTCTCGGTCTTCTTGGGCAGCAGCACCGCCTGGATGTTGGGCAGCACGCCGCCCTGAGCGATGGTCACTCCGCCCAGCAGCTTGTTGAGCTCCTCGTCGTTGCGGACGGCCAGCTGCAGGTGACGGGGGATGATCCTGGTCTTCTTGTTGTCGCGGGCAGCGTTCCCAGCCAGCTCCAGGATCTCAGCGGTCAGGTACTCCAGCACCGCCGCCAGGTACACCGGAGCTCCGGCACCGACACGGTGAGCGTAGTTACCCTTCCTCAAGTGTCTGTGGACACGGCCGACGGGGAACTGAAGCCCGGCACGAGAGGACCTGGTCTTCGCCTTCGCTCTGACCTTTCCGGCTCCCTTACCACGTCCAGACATTTTGTAGATAGTGTAAGACTGCTTCGGCTGAATGAAGAAGAATATTTCATCGCTGTAGAAGCTCAGACTATAAAGGAACGTCTGCTCGCTCATTGGTGCGGTACATTAGTACGATCATCCAATCAGAGACGACCACGTCACCCAGCAAAGCACAAGACTCCCGCCCGAAGTGCGAATTACAAAATAAGACATCTCGGGTAAAAACACACATTACCAAAATAACATACAACTATAAAATGTATAAAGAATAACATTTAGTATCATTTACATGATGAAATAAAAATAAAGTAATGAAATCATAATAATCAGCACATCATAATATTTTAAGGATATTTGAACATACATTTGAATAAAGTTATATTTAACATCAGCTGATGAAGAGACCTTGCTGACCTCACCCTGAGTCAAAGTATGTTACTATGATTACTAAACATATCATTCTATTATTATTATTAAGTTATTAATGTAAAAACATGTTTTACAGTTGTAGCACATTTGAAACATTTAATTCCTGATTTTATTTTTTTGGTTTTTAAAAAATAGTGAGAAATGTCATCACGCAAGTTCTCAAAAATGATAATTGTTAAAGTGAGTAAAGCTGTGAAACAAACGCAGTAAAGTCAGTCTGTGTAGTTAAATATGTATAAAGTTGCCTGCGGAGAAAATACTCAAATAAAGTACCTCAGACGTGTACTTAAGTACATCACTTTGTGTGTACTTAGTTAAATTTAATAGTAAAATAATTTGGTGACTCAACACTTTGTACGGTTTTATTTATTTGTGCTTTCTAAACTATCTTCAGTTTGATTTCAGGCTTCTAATCTATATTTGAATGAAGCTTATTGTCAGTTTGCTTCTCATTATACATAATTTATTTTATTGATATTTGCATTCAATGTATTCTTATATTCTGCATCTCAGTGTCTTAAAATGATTGCTTGAACTTATTAACTGTAATTATTTACATGACAATAAATAAACATATTTAATAACTAATATTTAGGACTTGGGCTCTTTTGGAGTATTTGGGTGGCTCTTAAAAGAGCCTTTTTTGGTTGCTATGAAACAAACTTTGCAAAGTTTACTTCTTCGCTGGTTTCTTGGCTGCTGCCCTCTTCGCTGGTCTTTTAGCTGCTGCTGCCTTCTTCGCTGGTTTGGCTTTGACGGCCTTCCTTGCGGTTTTCTTGGGTGAAGCTGCCTTCTTGACCATCGCCTTCTTCGGGCTCTTTGTGATCTTCTTCACGGATGTTTTCTTGGCCACAGCGGGTTTCTTCGCCTTCTTGGGTGTCGGCTTGGCTGCTTTTGGCTTCTTGGCGACAACGGCGGACTTCTTGGCGGCGGCAGGCTTCTTCGCTGCGACAGGCTTCTTGGGTTTGACGGCGGACTTCTTCGCCGCTGCCACCGACTTCTTGGGCTTCTCAGCGGGCTTGGCCGCCTTGAAGGAGCCGGTGGCACCGCTTCCCTTGAGCTGGACGAGGGATCCTCCCGCCAACAGCTTCCTGACTGCGCGTTTGATGTGGGCGCTGTTCTGCTTCACATCGTAGCCCTGAGCGGCCATGTACTTCTTCACGGCAACGTAGGAGATACCATTACGGCCCTTGGAGGCGGTCACCGCTTTCAGGATGAGCTCGCCGGCGCCGGGACTGGACTTCTTGCTCGGCTTGGAGGAGGCCTTCTTCTTCGGTGCTTTCACCGGGGTAGCCGGTGCAGGTGCTGGAGCGAGTTCTGCCATTGTACTGTCTATAAATCTTCTCTGCTAGTCTGTTATGACTGATAGAAAACTCCGAGCCATGAGAGGAACTTAAACACACCATGAGAACCGTAGAGACTCAACCCAGCCTGCCTCTCACCAGTGCAGCAGGAAAACTGTGTCACTTGTGTTTTCTCTTCGCCATTAAATGTATAAAAAACATATCTGGAGGAAGAACTAAAGTATAAAATGTAATCTAACTAATAGCGAAGGAGTTTACCTTCATATGTAAGCCAAATAAACTTCAATACTTTTCTTAATTTTGATTTTAAAGTGTTTAAACGTCTCCCATCGTCTGCTGTGTGAAACGCTGCTGAGGGTCTTTTCCTCGTGATTTCTCTCCTAAATGCTTTAAAATGCTTTAAAAGTCCAATAAAAGGAGTTTGACAGTGAGAAGAGATGTTTGTTCAGAGATCCGATGTAAAAACACTTTACTCTTGTTCATATTTTTTCATTAAACGGAGGTTAATCTGGTGTCTGCAAACACACTCCTGTTGGAATAGGCCACTGGCTGAGTTCTCCACTTCCTGACACAGTGTGCCCTTTATTCATTAGAGTGCTATCTCTAATTAATGATAATCAATCATAGTTACGTATTTATAACAATCTGAAATGTGTTCTATAGATAGATAGAGAAGAGCGTAAAGACACAAAGGTCTTAGTTACACAGCCCCTGACTTCCTCAGGTGATAGATGAGCTCCCATAGGGTTCAGAATTATTGATTCTAATATATCATTTATTTATAATATAATTTAATGGCTCCCATAAAGACTCTATATCACATCTTTATTTTATTCTAGGCTGATATGATACATTATTTTACAGCATAATATGAAAGTATTAAAGCAGGTTCTCTGACTTCATGTGGTCATGAAAGATGTAAACATGAAATAAACAGCTCATCACTCCCAATCTATTTCAAAACAATGTTAGAATAATCATTAATCATCAGTTATTGGCTTAATACAATCTCACAAACCGCATAGAATATGATGCAATACAGACAGTAGCTGGTAGCGCTTTACATTGTTTTAATTGATTCTCAATGTAACTGGGTCTCCCCCTTGTAAATATAATTTACATTACATTACAGTCATTTAGCAGACGCTTTTATCCAAAGCGACTTACAATTCACAGTCTATCACATTTCTACACCGTAGGTACAACTACAGGAGACATTTCGGGGTTAAGTGTCTTGCTCAAGGACACATCGACATGCGACTAGCCGAGCCGGAGCCGGGGATTGAACCGCCGACCCTCTGATTGAAAGACGGCCCTGCTATCCACTTATCCACAGTCGCCCACAATTTGTGTAAAAGTGTTACTTTATTCTTTTGTATTCATTTTTTATTCTAATTCAAATGTTTTTAATCATGCGATCCTTTATTGCAAAATGGCAATAGTCACATAATTGTGAAACCAATGTGCTGCAGTGCATTAAATCTGTGATGTTCAGAGGGATCGAAAAGGACGTTTTGTTGCGGGATTGTTTATTACAAACAACATAATGCAAAACACGCAACATTTTAAACTCAATTTCAAACAATATCAACGTATTGTTTAATTATTAATATTTATTTCTATTTAAATGTACAAAATCCGAGATTGGGGGCATTTTGATCGCGCTTTCAGCGGCTCTTAACATGCCAACGGTGAGCTGGTGACTATGAGCTAACTGTGCTAACAGTGTTAACCAGAGGGTGGAAACCAAAGGGCGGGTACTACGGCTCTAAAAGGACCATAAGTTACTAAATGAACATCATGCTGTATTGAAGAAGACTTGAAACTAGAGATTGAGACCATAAACTCATGTTTACAATGTTTACTGAGGGAATAAATCAAGAGAGAAGTAGAGTCATGTTCTCATAGACTTCTATACAATCAGTATAGAAGTAGAGACAGTAGAGAATGCAGGTTTAACCCATTGAGGATATAAAACAGACCAAGTGGAACGAGACCCTAGAGCCAAAGCTCGACTTGGCCTATCTTTTGCTTGGTAAGATATGCTGTTTTATTTGCATTTCCACAACACATATAAGAATTAAAACTTGTATGGTTAGATTTAACAAAAAAATCTTTTTCAGATTGGTTTGACAACATTTTTGGTTTAAATGTCTTGATGTCAACAACAGAACGTATTTAATAAATAATGTAATTAAAAACATTTTCTTATTGTGAAAGATATGTCACATTGTTTTTTCTGAGACTATGATGTTTATAAGCCCGATGTGACACATCTGTCACAACGATCATCAGCAACTTTCCAGGATATTACAAGAGTCTAACTAACCATTAACAGCACCTATACGGCCCACTAGATGGCGCCCTGAGGGCCCAGTGGTTGACAATATCTGGGTTACATCAGAGTACACTGACACTGATCTACTATCATATTAAATACTGTCAGCTAATTCAGTGAGTAACTTGGTGTCGATTACGTAGAATTTATTCTTTTTGTTTGTGCGAATGTTTCCACAAATGAGCAATTTCAATGAGACAATTTATTTACATAATAAATATCAAGCTAGTTTTACTCAGGTGTCAAATATGATCTTAAAAAATCTACGAAGTCAGGAAATTAGAGGCTGGAATAGTAGATGTGAATATTCAGAAGATATATATATATATATATATACACACTGTATATACAGAATGGACATGTGCAGCCAGTACACAAAATAAAATAGTGGAGAGTATATGTAGTGAAGAACAAACCAAACATGTAAAAATATGAATATTTATAAACAATAGAATAAGTATTAAGTGTATTAGAAGTAAAACTGACAACAGTGCAGAATAGAATATAATAACAGTAAGAGTCAATTTGGTAAAATAATTCAACTAAAATAGATGACACACGATCAAACGTGTATAAGAAGAAATAAATGGGCATTAATAAAAGTGTCATTATTTTAGTATATATATTTCCACTATTGTGTCTTTGTAATTGCTACTTTTGATAAAACCAATAAAAAGAAAATATCAAAGAGGCTGAAAAAAACTACAAAGACACTCAAATAAACTACACAGATGTTGAAAAAAACTAAACTAAACAAAAAATAATATACAAGAACAAAGATCAAATACAAGGGTACAAATATAAAGTGTATGAGAAGATATAGGACCAGAGCCGAATAGAAACTAAAACAGAAAAGTAATATTGAGGATGATATTTAGAGAGAATTTGTCAATGTACTGTTTATAGTTTTATTATTGCGCTTCAGCCACTACATTGTTCTTTGTAACATTTTACTTTTCGGAAATCTACAAAAATAATCACAACGTCTGTTTTACATGACAAAGCACTTTCTCCCTCACTAATAATATCTGCAGCTCGATGCACCTCACATCTTTCATGATTTTGGGGGTTTATTTAACAAGGGTATTTCACATTGAAGAAACATTCCAAAGTGGGTATATGACTTCAATGCAGACAGCTCACGGTGTCATTGATAGATATCTTTATTCATCCCCAGAAGGAACGTGCAGGTTAACAGGTACGGTGCAGGATTAAAGTGTCTGTAAGCACATAAAAGACAACAGCAACGTGTACAGCTGATCCAACTTCATCTGTGTATTTCAATGTCAGATATTTACATTACTGATTTAATTATGGAAAAAAAACTATTTACATGAGAGATTGCACACTTCTGTCGTGTGAAATCTCTCTGACTTTTAGGTACTCATGACATTTCAATTTCAATAAGCTCTTACTTTTAAATACAATACGTGCACATTTACATTTATACACACCTGTTATGATACAAATGTAAACGCTTTATATGTCAAAGTCTGTATTTACACATTTAGTGTTGCTCATTTTGTGACAATATTTTAGTAATTTCACTACCAGGACCATAACTTTATGTTTTATTATTATATATATATATATATATATATATATATGCTATATATATATATATATATATATATATATATATATATATATATATATATATATATATATATATATATATATATATATATATATATATATATATATATATATATATATATATATATATATATATATATATATATATATATATATATATATATATATATATATATATATATATATATATATATATATATATATATATATATATATATATATATATGGTACATATATCTGTATTTTATTATTGTTAGTACCACAATGCTCTAAAAATGTACAAAACACAATACAACTAAATGAGCGGGACCTTTGAATTTCAAATTTCTTTTATCCAACTGCTGAGCTGCAGTGTCACGCGCATATTATTGAACCAATCAGCGTTGCCGGCACGCCGGCTCCGTCTATATAAACGAGACGCTGTCGCTTAGAAAACACAACCACTTTTCTTGAGTAAAGACAAGAAGACTCAAGATGGCCAGAACCAAGCAGACCGCCCGTAAGTCCACCGGAGGAAAAGCTCCCAGGAAGCAGCTGGCGACCAAAGCTGCCCGTAAGAGCGCCCCGGCCACCGGCGGAGTGAAGAAGCCCCACCGTTACAGGCCCGGTACCGTGGCTCTGAGGGAGATCCGTCGCTACCAGAAGTCCACCGAGCTGCTGATCCGCAAGCTGCCCTTCCAGCGCCTGGTGCGGGAGATCGCTCAGGACTTCAAGACCGACCTGCGCTTCCAGAGCTCCGCCGTCATGGCTCTGCAGGAGTCCAGCGAGGCTTACCTGGTCGGTCTGTTCGAGGACACCAATCTGTGCGCCATCCACGCCAAGAGGGTCACCATCATGCCCAAAGACATCCAGCTGGCCCGCCGCATCCGCGGAGAGAGGGCTTAAACTAACCCGACTCCACTCACCCACCAACGGCTCTTTTAAGAGCCACACACCCGCCTGTAAGAGCTGCGGTCCTAGAAACACGTGCTGCAATGTATTATACTCTATATACTCTACACTTAATATGTATAATACATGAACTCATCTAGTTACAAATATTGAGTGTGGTTTGATGTAAACTACACGCCATATTACTATAATGTGGCTTGGTTTCTGGGGGACTGGTTAGAGTGTAACACCGTATTGTTCGTGTTGATTCAGGCTGTAGATTGATTACAGGTACAAACCCAATTCCATTCATATTAAGTTGTGCTGAAGTCGCAATCTACATGTACGTGAACTTGATGACTTCATTAACCTAAATAAAACGGTGTGTATATATATATATATATATATATATATATAAAAATAATCGCTCCATGTCTGACCTCACGCCTCTGCTTTACTTTAGTGCTCGTCTATTCGTTGAGTACGGGTGCTTTGCTTGTCCAAAAAGGACGAAGACAAACATTTAGAAATGATTCTTCAACTTCATATAACAAGTTTATATCAAAAAACATTATATGGAGTCCAACTATAATACATTTGATTTATATATTTTTTGTTTTTAAAAAGAGTTCCAAACCAAATATAATCGACCTTTTCTAAAAACCTCTTAAAATGTTCAGCTCAAATGACATTGATATTCATAAGTTCTTCACATTTTAAATGTAATTATAACTCTTTCATAGGTTATCAGAACACTTAAAATGGATTCCTGTTTAGTCTAGAACAGATTTGGATACAACCCCCCCCCCCCCCCCCCCATTTTATTAATTTAAACTTTTCAGATATTAAATAATAACTTTTGTTAAATATATTTTAGTTTGAGAGTATTTTAATTTGCACTTCCTGTTCTAAATGTTCTGTTCATACAATACGATATTAACCAGTGGCGGCTGGTCAGTAGAGGGCGCTAGGGCGACGCCCCACCTTGAGCCACAACAAATAAAATAAATAATAATAATAATCAATACAAATTGTCTATTTGTGTTTTTGAAATATGGAATCACCCAGTAATGTGTAAAATATGATATCTGCACAAAATATATGCTTTTCCTGCACGTCCTCCACGCCCGTCTGAACGTCCTCTCTGCGTGTGCACGTCTCAGCAGCTTTGGGGCTCAGAGATCCCTCCTCCCTCCTCCCTCCTCTCTACTCTCTCCTCCCTCCTCCCTCCTCTCTCCTCTCTCCTCTCTCCTCTCTCCTCGCTCCTCAGAGCAGAAATAAGAGCTTTGGGACGGCCGTCAATATGGCGGCGCAGAACAACTTCCGGTTCGAGCGAGGAAACGAAAATTAAGAGACTTGGGACTTAAGAGTCTCTTATTTGTCATTTCCTCGATTCTGGGTGAACGTCTAAATGAACGTGTTTAATCTAATAACACACATAAATCACTTTGTAATGTCATCAGGTGGAGAAACAAGGAAACTCAAACCAGCCAACAATCTGAGTATGTTTCAGTTTATTTCATAACTCGTCTGCATATATTATCAACAATTTAACAAACAGGATTTGTTTTTTCTGTTAAAAACACAATGTATCATTGACGGGATGAGGTTTAAACATGTGATACACTTAAACCACTTTTGGCTAATTCAGACCAATTTGGCAGCGTTGTTTTGGGGAATGGCGTCAGAAAGAAGGTACTTGATGGACGGAGGCAGCTTCACGGATGATTCACACTCACAGGCAGCAAAGTCTACGGACTCCACAGAACAAAGGGAAACTACCTCCACTACTGTTGGCAGAACACAACATCCTCCGGGTGGATATGAATGTTCAATCAAAACCATGCATTTAGAAATGATAAAGATAATACACTTTGCAGGTATTCGCCTACAAACGGTTTACTTTTCAAGAGAAACATGTTTGATTTGATTGAAAGAAAAAGGACCACGAGCTCCAGTTTGTGCCGCTGACGGGATCAGATTTTACATCATGAGTTCTATTGTAGAAATACGTGGCTCTAAATCTACTTAAAGTTACTGCAAAGAAGTTTTATTTAGTGTTGCTTCTGTTGGTCCCTGTGGACTAAAGTGGTCGTGTTTCTGAGCACCAGTCTCTTTAGAAAACCTCTCATTCTACTGCAGCAGGGTCTGACAGTCTGCCCCTCTCAGTCCTGGTTCTCCAGTGCCTCCCTTCCCTCCAGCGGGTCCAGCAATACGTCCTGGGTCTCCAGCAGAGAGGAGAAGCTCTGCTCCTGGAGGAAGAGGAGGAGCTGAGCTCTCCTTCTCCCTCCGGAGCTCCGGGTCTGTCCACGGTGGACCGGTCTCTGCTGGAGGATCTGGGTCTGTTCACGGTGGACCGGTCTCTGCTGGAGGATCTGGGTCTGTTCACGGTGGACCGGTCTCTGCTGGAGGATCTGGGTCTGTCCACGGTGGACCGGTCTCTGCTGGAGGATCTGGGTCTGTCCACGGTGGACCGGTCTCTGCTGGAGGATCTGGGTCTGTCCACGGTGGACCGGTCTCTGCTGGAGGATCTGGGTCTGTCCACGGTGGACCGGTCTCTGCTGGAGGATCTGGGTCTGTCCACGGTGGACCGGTCTCTGATGGAGGATCTGGGTCTGTCCACGGTGGACCGGTCTCTGATGGAGGATCTGGGTCTGTCCACGGTGGACCGGTCTCTGCTGGAGTCTGAGCTGAAGGAGGTTCTGGTGAACCTGCATGAGTTCATCTGGTTTCACCAGAATCCGACCCGGTGGCTCCGATGACGAGCTTTAAGAATAACTCTATAGAAACAGACCATCTTCTCTCTGATGGCCTCTTTACTGATGGAGGTCTGATAGAGGATCAGGACTACACTGAGACTGGTTCATATAGAGGATCAGGACTAACTGAGACTGGTTCATATAGAGGATCAGGACTAACTGAGACTGGTTCATATAGAGGATCAGGACTAACTGAGACTGGTTCATATAGAGGATCAGGACTAACTGAGACTGGTTCCCGACCAGGTAAAAGTTCCTCACTGTAACTGCAAGTTTAAAAATGGTCTTTTTTGGATGAAAACATAACTCTCAAATGTGAAAACGTTGATTCCCTTGAAAGGCACAAACTGAACCACCGATGCGTTTCGTAACTGAGTTCATGTTAAACGTGTGTTTGTGTGTTTGTGAGTGTGTTGGTGTGTTTGTGTGTTGGTGTGTTTGTGTGTTTGTGAGTGTGTTTGTGTGTTGGTGAGTGTGTTGGTGTGTTTGTGTGTTTGTGAGTGTGTTGGTGTGTTTGTGAGTGTGTTGGTGTGTTTGTGAGTGTGTTGGTGTGTTTGTGTGTTTGTGAGTGTGTTTGTGTGTTTGTGAGTGTGTTTGTGTGTTGGTGAGTGTGTTGGTGTGTTTGTGTGTTTGTGAGTGTGTTGGTGTGTTTGTGAGTGTGTTGGTGTGTTTGTGAGTGTGTTGGTGTGTTTGTGTGTTTGTGAGTGTGTTTGTGTGTTGGTGAGTGTGTTGGTGTGTTTGTGTGTTTGTGAGTGTGTTGGTGTGTTTGTGTGTTTGTGAGTGTGTTTGTGAGTGTGTTGGTGTGTTTGTGTGTTTGTGAGTGTGTTGGTGTGTTTGTGTGTTGGTGAGTGTGTTTGTGTGTTTGTGAGTGTGTTGGTGTGTTTGTGTGTTGGTGAGTGAGTGTGTTTGTGTGTTGGTGAGTGTGTTGGTGTGTTTGTGAGTGTGTTTGTGAGTGTGTTGGTGTGTTTGTGTGTTGGTGAGTGAGTGTGTTGGTGTGTTTGTGTGTTTGTGAGTGTGTTGGTGTGTTTGTGTGTTGGTGAGTGTGTTTGTGTGTTTGTGAGTGTGTTGGTGTGTTTGTGTGTTGGTGAGTGAGTGTGTTTGTGTGTTGGTGAGTGTGTTTGTGTGTTTGTGAGTGTGTTGGTGTGTTTGTGTGTTGGTGAGTGAGTGTGTTGGTGTGTTTGTGTGTTGGTGAGTGAGTGTGTTGGTGTGTTTGTGTGTTGGTGAGTGAGTGTGTTGGTGTGTTTGTTGTGTGTTGGTGAGTGTGTTTGTGTGTTTGTGTGTTTGTGAGTGTGTTGGTGTGTTTGTGTGTTGGTGAGTGAGTGTGTTGGTGTGTTTGTGTGTTTGTGAGTGTGTTGGTGTGTTTGTGAGTGTGTTGGTGTGTTTGTGTGTTGGTGAGTGAGTGTGTTGGTGTGTTTGTGTGTTGGTGAGTGTGTTTGTGTGTTTGTGAGTGTGTTGGTGTGTTTGTGTGTTGGTGAGTGAGTGTGTTGGTGTGTTTGTGTGTTGGTGAGTGTGTTGGTGAGTGTGTTGGTGTGTTGGTGAGTGTGTTGGTGAGTGTGTTGGTGTGTTTGTGAGTGTGTTGGTGTGTTTGTGAGTGTGTTGGTGTGTTGGTGTGTTTGTGAGTGTGTTGGTGTGTTGGTGAGTGTGTTGGTGTGTTGGTGTGTTTGTGAGCTATGTGGACAGCTAATGGAGGATGTTTGTAGGACTTCAGGGATAAGGCTGGACGTCTCCGATCTACACAGTACAGGGATAGCAGCTTCAAGGATACACAAAAACATTTCACCACTGCAGAAAACAGGATTGAAACGAGACAACAGGAAATACTGTGAACGCCCAAATAGTGGCCCCCGTCTGTAGTTGAAAGAGGAAATTATTTGTAATAAATCCTCCTGTTTTTTAGAGTATATTTGATTATATGTCAGTCAGAACCATTGCTCTTTTGTTCTGTGTTACCTTGTTATTTAGTCCTTTGCCCTTTCACATTAAAAGCCTTCCAGTTATCAAGGGACGATCATCGCTTCACTTCCACTGGAAGACTTTTATTGTGAAATGTTTTAATTTTATTCCTGGCAGCGATAAAAGCACAGAAAAAACATGTTTTTTGTTTCATTCATTTAACTTTTGCATCAGTCTTCCTTCTTACACGTAATCTTGTTTCCAAAAAGCTACTGAATACATAACGTCCGCTAACAAGGCGCAAATCAAATGTTAAATTATTAAAGGGGGAAATGCTTTGATCTCGTCAATAATATTGGGCAGATGGTAGAGATGTGAAATGTTTGACTCAAGAACATCCAGGACCTCTTATGATGTCCCCCCATGGGACTTTATTTTGGAAGAAATTGTGCATAGTAGTCAATGGTGACATTTTCTTTTGATCCCGTTTGAGTTATGTCACGAATTATACAGATGATGTTTTTCAATTTAAAAGATAATATTGTACGTCAAGTTAGTTTCAGTTTGTCGTGAGATCATTTACTTTTGTGTGAAACAACAACATGGCCGTTAGCTTGGCTTGCTAGCTAGCTAGCTAAATTAGCTCTGTTTTAAATGTAACGTATCTTAACTAACATGTTTTACCCACAGACTATATTAGAAGTGGACGTACTCGTTGGTTTGTGAACATTTTGAAGCCTTGAGTTTGATGGTTTCGCTATCGCCAAGTTGTTTTTTGAACCAGTAAACAGGAAGTGACCATATCTGGACTGAGGAGTGACGGAGAACTTACAGAAACAGCCTTGGTCGAGGTCTACGCTCTTTGAGCGCCCTTCTAGTTTAATATGAGTTTATACTTTTCTAAACAAAGTCAGCCTTTTGAAAGGCACAATTTCAAGAGAACCAATAAACTGGTCTGCTTATGGTCGCTGAAATTATATTATATAATAATTCTTGACCTTCGGAAAGAAGATATGTTGAAGACAAGAGATGTGGTTGAAAGCTCTGCAGCTAATTGTTGGACCTTTGTGGTTTGATTTGGGGATAACCTTTAACCTCCTGAGATTGTACTTTGTAAAGAGCGTCGTCTCATGAAGCCGTTATGATTCGGATGTTTACAGCTCAGAAACAGCAGGAACTCCCTTTAGACAAGAAGGCATCGTATGATATTCATGGCCCAACAATCGGTAGCAAATACCTCATTTAAATAGCATCTAGAGGACATTTTTTAAATGGCTTTGGTTGTTAATGGTTCGCTGTTTTGGCCAACATCTAACCAACACATTTAAAATTCATTACCAGCTGGCTAGAATTGTTTCTTTCATTTCCTATTACTGGAGTCATTATTGGGCTTTTTAAATTTGAGCATTCACAGTATTTCCTCTCCCATTCTGGCGAACACACACTCATTCATTGTTCTCACCGTCACACGTAGTCATGCCACTTATAGTTGCTTGATTGATATGTAGGAGGAAGTACAAAATAACAGCAAGAAGAACAGGCCACACAAAGGTAGAGAAATACTAAATACTTCAGATTCAAGCCCCTGAACGAAACAGTAGAAACCGAAGAAACATCGCTCGTAAAAGTCCAACAGCTGAGACGAGAGGAGCCCGTGGTGTCGGCCCCGGACGGAGAGACCCTGAATGCATCTTGCTGTTGGGGACACTGGTGTTTCTTAACATCTGAGATAGACTATGGCTTTGGCTCCGGTCAGAGCAGGAGGAAGGGAAGTCCAGGGGAAACTAAACGTAGACGAATTCAGCAACGACCAAACGTCCTCTCTCCCTTAAAATGTGTTTTTTTGTTCTCCCCTCCGCTCATCTGTCTTTCAATCGTTTTAGAAAAATAGAAATCAGGAAAACATCGTTCCAAAAATAAAACCAAAAAGTTCGTCCAAAGTCTACATCCACATGACAACTTCACATAAATATGGACTGATATTGCACAGCGAGGGATTTTCTTCTGATATGAAGTAAATCACGAACACAAGTTGTAGAAAAACAAAAAAAAGAACACGTTAGGACATTAAAATTATCAATATTTGCATTTCCTGGTTAGGTTTTTTATTTTTATTTTTTTTAACTCCAGAGAGATAAAAGCGTGAGCTCGATCCCGGCCCTCCTACATCAGCAGATATAGATCCTCTGAGTCAAAAGAAAGAAAAGAAAAGAAAAAGAAAAAGCTTCAGAAGTATCACTGGTGAATTTTGGTTGAAGGCACAGAGTTCCAAAAAAAGGTGGCAGATGCTGCTCGTTGGAGGGCAGCAGCAGTGTTGTGTTGTTTTGCGTGTCCCGGTGGACGGGGGTTCGATTCTCCTGATGATCAGAGGGCAGGGCGTCAACTCTCTGTGGAGACACAAACAAACAGGAGACAAGGCTTTAGTGTTTATTGACTCTGAAAAACGGTGAAAAGAAACAAGCAACTTTTCTCAGTCGGACTCCAAAAGTGTGTTGAAAGTCTCAAACCAAATTACCTCACACGACGGTTCGTATGATGTCTTTCACAAAAGTTAATCCTCATTTTTCGTGCATTTTACTACAAAAAGTCAAACAGTCTTTTCAAAATAAACTTCCATCTTCACAGGAAACTTAGAGAGATTTAGGAAACATAAATACTCAGTTAGGTTTAGGAAAAGATGGTTGTTTTGGTTAAAATAACTACGGAAGTGGCGTTAAGTACGCAAGTTACGTGATAAATAAATCTTCGTAAACTTCTTGTTTCACATGAGGAATGAACTGCTGTCTCATGGGTGAAAGACCGTTTTTTGTTTGAAGTTTAATTTGTTAGCAAACTGTTTCCTACTTTCACATCCAACAGTTGCAGAGCAACGTGATGATCCGGTAATCGCACTTTTAGCTCCGCTTTTGGTCTCCACCACCTCGTTTAGCTGCTAAATGCTCCGCGATGTTCACCAGCTAGTCTCTGACCGAGTCTGTCTGCAGTTTGATACTCTGCAATACTGAACAGTGGCTTTTTACAGCTTCTTCTTGATGCTTTGTCATTGTAAGAATATTGATTACAGCTAATTTCTGATCAATCACAAGTCGGACAGAAATGTGTGTTCGCAGGTGATCAATTCTGAGGAAGAAAATTAAATTAAAAAGGCAGAAAACGGCCTTGCAGTTGCAGAGTTATGACAAATTTGTTAAAAAACAGTGAACATTGATCCGTGAATGCTCCAATACCAAAGATGTTGTCTCGACTGGAAGCTGTGAGGTTGATTGAATTCCATCAGACAGCTTTAAAGAAGCAGTTTGATGTTTTGGTGAAGAAAGGTTCCTCTCTGTGGGTGTTTTCCTGCCGGGTTGGTGAACTATACGAGTCCTCGCCCCCCAAACCTTTCAACGTCTTCCTCGAAGTTAATCCTGCCCACAAGCGGCAGATGGTGCCGGGAGCATTCACGGCTGTTCCCTCAACAGCTCCTGTAGTTATGAATGATTGCATGGTTTTAGGCATTAAGTTGGATCAGTGTAATCCCAGCGCAGCATATGCAGCCAGCCGGCCAAATCCAGCAGGCGGAGGAACTTCCTCCTTCACTTTTCGCCGGATTGCTGTACGAGGGCCACGAGGCGTCAACACGGCCGACAGTAGAGACCGTGGACCGTGGAGCCGGGAGCGGTGCTGACGTCATGATTGCACACAAAAACAAAGCAAGTGTGTAAAGTACAAATAAATATGAAAGAAGAGCTACATCTCAATTTGCTCACGCAAAATTCACACCAAAGGCAATCACAATAGAGAGTACTGAAACCAGACATGACTCAGCATTCTTACACTTCCTGTTCCCTCGTGTGGAAGTCAATGTGGTTTTTAACATTCTCCCTCTGAGATATTATGGAGTAGAAGTATGAAAGTAGTAGAAAATGGAAATACTCAAGTACCTGGAAACTGTACATAAGTAGAGTACTTGAGTAAATGTACTTTCATTCATAACATAAACAAATCCCCCCCCCCCCTTCCTGTGACCTCGCTGTGAATGTGTTCATCATTGATTATCCGGCGATCACTCGACGGATTTATAATGTTTATCTCAGCGGATCAAATCTCACACTGAGTAAAGTCCTCTAGAGAATAAAGCGCTGAATAATAATAACAAACAGTTCAGATATTTCCTTATAAATATGCTTTATGCAGGTCCTCAATGGCATAAATTCAAATGTACAACTATTACGTTTCAAACATTAAAATATCTTGAATTCACAAGTTTTTTAATCAATTGAATACTTTTGTTTTATAGTGTTTCAGCTTCTGAGTCAGAACAAACTTAAATAGCATTTTTGGTTGTTAACCTCCCCTCCTGCTCACCTGTCCCTCGTTAGTCTCCTCCCCTCCTGCTCACCTGTCCCTCGTTAGTCTCCTCCCCTCCTGCTCACCTGTCCCTCGTTAGTCTCCTCCCCTCCTGCTCACCTGTCCCTCGTTAGTCTCCTCCCCTCCTGCTCACCTGTCCCTCGTTAGTCTCCTCCCCTCCTGCTCACCTGTCCCTCGTTAGTCTCCTCCCCTCCTGCTCTCTGTTGTTGCTGATTGAAGATTTGATTTTCCTGCGGTCTATTTCTTGTCATTAACTAAACAATTCTGCTCTATTTTAAGCTTTGTGAGAGGTATTTTTCTCTTGATATTTGTTTCCAAATCAATAAAAGAAACACTTAATTCTTAAGTTTATTTGAAAATTTAAAAAAACAAGGACGAGTAACTTGTAATAAATACAATAATAATCCAAAGTTGGTGATATATTTCTTCATTGTTATTAAAAGGTATGGCAAACATTTAATATCTCCAGATACTCCTCTCAGTCCCACACGTGTCCACTAGGTGGTGCTGCAGTATTGCACTAGTATTTCTCTCTTTATGTTGAGTTTATTTTGGGTTTTTAGAGGAGAGATGCTGCTCAGCTCTGTTTACTTCATATGTTGTAGTTTCCTCTTTAGATTGTTTGAATAATAAATACTGTTTTTATTTCCAGCAATGATTAATAATTAAAGATAACAGGATGACGTCTTCTTTGAACTCTTCTAACAGCTGCAGATGGAGCGACGCTGTCTCTTGATGTCGTTTATTATTATGACATTTATTCTCTCTCTCTGTTTCTCTCCTTCTCGCTCCAGCAGTCTTCTCCCCTCTGGACTGTTTTAAGCGTGAACGTGTCGCGTGTTTGACGATGCAAAGCAGATCAACATGCAGAGATCTGTGTGTGTGTGTGTGTGTGTGTGTGTGTGTGTGTGTGTGTGTGTGTGTGTGTGTGTGTGTGTGTGTGTGTGTGTGTGTGTGTGTTAGATTGGATGATTCACTGCTCGGGTTGTGAAACATCACGCTAACCTGGAGGGTGTTTTTTTTTCACCCCACTGCTGTCAGCTTAGAATGAAGCGCAGGTTTTATGTTTAAACCCATAATGTGTTTGGATTTATTCATATTCGCCGTGTTCCATAATGAAGAAGGGCCGAGTGTGATTATCTTTTCTGGCCTCGACTCTTTCAACTCACATATTTACTATCGTCATGAATAAGAAATAACAAGTAAAATAAAGTACTGGTGGAGGTCATTTCCTTCAATCATCACATGTGGTTAATAAAGAAATACTCATAATAATAAGCTCTGGTAAATATGAGGTGACAGTCGAGAGTACGGAGTCCAAGTCATGACAAACTAGACGACATTATAAAATGTACAACCTAGAGATAAAATAACATTCATTGTTGTAATAATCACAATATTAAAAATAACAGTAACTGTATCATTATGAACAAATAATGAATACAAAATCTTTTGGCTTAAAACGTAAATATAAAATAAATAGCTTTATTCGATCGACCCTCTACTTATTATATTTTATTATGAAATATTTTTTGTATTCTTTTCAAAAGGTACAATGTGTAATACTTGGCCACATCGTCCAAAACAAGGGTCAGCATTTCACCTTTACTGTGTCCATAAATAAAATATTAAATATTAAAAAATATAATCCGACTACGAACAAACAGCTGAGCAACAATGTGCAAAAACCCAACCAAACTCTGAAACTCTGAAAACCGAAATAACCAAAATAAGACAGCTTTCTTATGATATTGAATACAATCCCTCTATCAGCAGCTTTATTGCAACAGAAACATCAGAGTTGAGTTGATGCGGATCACCGCATTATGGATTAATAACTAGACACAGGACGGCTGACTCGGCATCACTCGGCCTCGCTGCTGCAGCGCTGCAGGACTTCACTTCAGCCAAAGTGTTTCCTGCAACCGTTCCACAAACACCACCGCAGCTTGAAGAAGATCTGCACACATTCCAGACCTGAGCAGGAGAAGAGGAAACTAACCGTATCCAAATCTGTTTCCACACCCAACCTACGTAATCCGGGGACGGTCTGGCTGTATTCTGCACAGACGGGAATTATGGGAAATCTGTGACAGTGACAGGAAGAGGCCTGCAGCCGTTACGGTACCTTCTCCACATGTGTGCACAATAGCAGGGCTGCATGTTGGTGGAGCCGTGAAATCACACAGCAGATATGAAAGCGTCACTGCAGGAGTTAGGAGGGCAGACACAAGTGGATTTATGTCGTAAAGGTTTGTTTCAGCCTATAAACAGTGAATGAACCCTTTTCTGCAATGAGTACAAGTACAAGCTTGCATCGTGCAATAACAGCAACAAGACTAAGAGGCTAGAGACGTGCTAGCTGCTAGCCGTGAGGCGGCACGAGCGTGCTAACATGCTAACAATGACAATGCTAATGCCACATTTACATCATATCCGTAATTACGAGAAGCCGAGTCTGAATGTGATGGAGTTACATGAAATATATTGGTTGTAAAATAATTACAAAAGCCACAATCGACGGCACTTACGTCCAAATAAAAACCATCTCTGTCATTTATTTGTATCTGGTGTCACTGGTGTGACGACACAACACGTCGAACGGCAGTTTGTGAAATAGTCACAACATTTGAATCTGAGTGTTTTTACCAACAGGTGAACCTCTCACGAGGTTATCATATCTGCTTCTCCAAAACAATGTCAGAGATGAACGAACAGTCAAAACCCACGACTTCATACCTTCATCCTTCGGCGAGAGGGAAGTGTGATGAAGACGAGCTGCAGCGAGACGCTTTCAATGAGAGTCAGAGAGGAGACACGCATGATGAAGTCGAGGCAGAGCTTCTGCAGCGTGTTACATCACAGCCGTGCCCCTCGGTTACTGTGTCCGGGGTTAGGTAACGCTGAACACGTGAGCGCAGGAGAGGAAGCACACTGAGGACCACCTGCAGCTCTGCAGCGCTGCAGCTCTGCAGCTCTGCAGAGCTTCTGTCACCCGAGTGTTGCAGCACTTTATAAATCCCATCAACCATGTTTGTACACTGAGAGAAACAGAAGGTCACCTGATCTTCACCTTCTGTGACCACATCTGGACTGAGGAGGAGTAACGTAGAGCCCTGTCAATCAGCGTGTAGCCCCGCCCTAAAGCATCCCCTGCTTTATGGTCTGTTTGACTCTAAATGGACCATCATGTACTAAATGAACATCATGCTGTATTGAAGAAGACTTGAAACTAGAGATTGAGACCATAAACTCATGTTTACAATGTTTACTGAGGTAATAAATCAAGAGAGAAGTAGAGTCATTTTCTATAGACTTCTATACAACCAGAGGAGTCGCCCATTTTTTATTTTTAATTGTCTGACAAACCAAATTTTTTGTATCTATGTAAAATGTTAATATGTTTCAATGAATACAAATTAAAACGAGAACAATTAAATTACAACAAGAGTAAAAATATGAGTTATAAAATGGAAGTACTCCTCATATTACAGTACTTGAATAAAAGTATTTAGTTATATTGCATCTGTACAAACACGACATCACATCAGCGCTGACACACATCTGTGACCGGCACCAACAGCCGTTTGGCCCTGAAGCTTTAGTGGAAGTTAACGGTGGCCGACCGGATGAAATTCAATCAAGCGCGGCTTCGCTGCCATTGGCCGGCTGGAGTCACGTGACCCCCCCCCCCCCCCCCCTTCGTCTCCTCGTGTGCCGTGACACCAACAGCAGCAGCAGCTCCGCTCTGATTACTACAAAACGCACACACACACACACACACTCGACATATTGTCTGTTTATATCTCGGGGGGTTCGGTGAATATTATCACTGAGCAATCAGATCTGTGAGTTCATGCATGGCTGATGTGGCACATGGAGTCGAGCGTGCCTCTGTAGTCTGTCACCCGCTACAACATAAAGAAATACAGAAACACAAGATGAAGACAGAGACATGCAATGACGCAGTTGTGCCGCCTCGTCTGTGGATAATGAAACAGGATTTTCCTTTTAAAGCGCGAACAATAGCTGGATGGAGGGTTCAGACCCAACGCTACGTCATCGTATTACATCACAGTCTCTGTGCGTCAGGACGCAGAAGATATCGTGTTTGTAAAAAGAGCTCGTTCGAGACGAGCCCGTCCTGATCAGAACCGATCAGCCGGCGATCGCCTGCACAATGCATGCTGGGAGATTTGTGTGAGAGTGAAGACGCTTCATGTCCTCAAACTGAGCTCAACAGTAGTTTCACTGTGTTAAAGAATTGACCTTTTAAATCTGTGTTTATTGTTTCCAGCAAAATCTCGAGATGTTTAACTGAAGTAAAGGAAAATTAAACAAGATACAAACTCCTTCATGTCTTCTGTGACAACACACACAGCAGGCTGTTCAGAGGCTTCTGTTCTCTAGGACCCGCCTTGGAAGGATGCGTCCTACTAAGGATGCTTCCTTAGTAGGACGCATCCTACTAAGGAAGCATCCTTTGAGTTTGAGGAACACCCAAGTGTCCACAAGAGTTAACGATGTTGGGAATAACAAATAGAGTCTCTATACGTGTGTTATATATTAAACTATTTACATGTCTCCAGCCTCTCCTCTCCTTTCTCCTCTCTCCTCTCTCCTCTCTCCTCTCCTCTCATCTCCTCTCCTTTCTCCTCTCTCCTCCTCTCTCCTCTCCTCTCTGTGTTCACTTCCTGTAGTTCAGTCTCCTCCTTGTGGTCACATGACTGTTGGTCTCAGATGGATCAATCATGACTTCATAGTTTCACACTTTAAATCCTCTATAGCCCGAGCGTGCCCCAATTGGGGTTCTGGTACCGGTTCCGAGGTTCTGAATGGACTTTTCATCAAGAAATATGAAAATTGGTCCATACATGTAAAATATCAAAACAAAAAAATAGTCCGGGCAAAATCGTCATGCAAGTCATTTTACGCAATTATACACAAACTAATTCAATACACTACAAGATTTATCACAATATCAGGATTTTTGGCCAAAAAATCCGCCAGCTATGCACCCGAAATTCATCTTTCATCACAAATCCGGCTTCGACCAAGGCGGAAGGATACATCATTCCGCATGAGCGCTCGAAACGGCGTCGACCCAGCGTGTCCAAACTGACCTCCGACAAAGCGTTCAAAACTTACAGCACAAAGCCCAAGAAACCTCACACTGCTCTCCAGAAATAAAATTGAAAATCTCCAGACCTTTTGGCGATTTTCGTCCGGAAAAAAACAGTTAATCCATTGAAAGTTGGTTCAGCTCTGACTCTGAAGTGCATTTCCTGCTCCGTCTGCCTGCGTTGGAATCAATGCGCTCAGACGTTCCATGTGAAAACGGGGCGGATCTTTCGACTGGACCAACTTATTTTTCGCATGGGGGTCGAGCCCACTTTATCAAGATTTTTAGTGACTAATCGCCCTCAACGTTCCAAATAACACCGCTGACGCTTTCAATGGACTATTACCGACCTAACAACGTGTCATATGACTAAATCCACCAATCGCAGGCCTTAAAAATCCCACAAAGACACTGAGTCACAGCAGTTTTATTTCAAGGATGAGACATATGACATCTGGAAATAACTGAACATGACTGAAAATGATTGCAAACTGCTTTATTACGATGTATTGAACACTCTTAGTGATAAGGCAAGTGCATATATAGTTAATATGTAGTTGTATAGTATATCAAATTAGAATAGAGCGGCGCAAAATCTGGTTCCGAAAATCAGAATTTTGTTTGAAATTCTGTACTCAGACCTCATTTTATGCCGGCCTGCTGAGTAAAATGAGCTTGGACAGACCACACACCTGTTGTGCTGACTGTGGAGTGATTTTAGGGTTCATTCGGCATTATTAAAACATTGAACATTGAACATTGTTCAAATGTTCAATACAAGTGCTTTTTTTCAGGCGAACATGAAACCTTTTCAGTTTGAGCTGTGCCATAAGTGTATCAGTTATTAACCAGTAACATATACACAATACTTACATAATTGAACACATCTCACAAGTGTTACCTGTATTCTGGCATCAACATTATTAAACAGACCTCGTAGTTCGAGCTGGGGACTCTTGAGTATGGGAATGCAGTTTTCGAGCAGAGGCCTAAAAATAGGGCTCGGGCTATAAAGGTTAATGTTTACACACTCTGTTTAAAGTGAACTCTTTATTAGAGGAGACATTTATAATGAGAACATGAAGAATAAAATGTTTTTTTTGTAAATATCACGATTTAAAGCTTCGTTTTTCTGGCACAAACGTTTCCTCCGGGATTAATAAAGTTCTATCTCAGTGAAACAGCTGGTCTCTCTAGCTTTTATCAGACAAACAGGACGAAATAATGCATTTGATGGGGACTATTTTCAGCGGCGGATTAATGCACATTTGCTGATTATTAATAGAGCTCTATGGCACAAAGTAGGAAGACAGATGTTTGTATTATAATATAAGAAATAAAGAATATTACTCAACTCTTCTCACAGAAATCTTTTAGTAATTAAAACAAATGAGAAATGTGTGCAGATGTTTAAAAACACATAAATATTGACTTCTTTAGTTGTTAAAGGACGCTACGGTTCCTTTGTTGATGAAGACATCTTGTGGGTGACTGTTGCTTTAAGGTGTGAGAAGTTGAACATAATAAATAAGTTACAGTGTAAAGCTTGTTATGAGAGTCAAACAGCTTAATCACCCAAAAATGCTGCCAAATAAAGAGTTGATTCTCACTTTAACATTTGTTTTCGCAGAATATCGTGTTAGCATCACAGCACTTATTGAACCTTGCATCTAATTTGCCCTTTTAACATAATTCAGCTGCTTTAAATGTATTTTTGAATTTTTACAATTCCTGTCTTTTACCTCCCAAGTGAGATTGTTGGTTATGAACCTTCACCGCTCCGTCTCGTTTGCTTTTATCTTTGTTGTATTTTCACGCGCACGTATTGTTTAAGGTCCACGCTGACCTCTGACCCGTCAGACAGACGGTCTGCCGCTCGATGCTCGAGCCCCGCCGGCTCTCGTGCTTCTGCAGAGTGAAGCCATGCAGACCGACGGTGCCCACCGCCTCCTGCATGAAGTAACACGGCACGTCCACATGATCCCGAGCGCTGAAACATCCCCGCGTGACCATATGCAGGAGCTCCATCTGATCCGCCATTCACTCTCAGTCTGCTGCTTCAGGAGCAGAAGGATCAGCTCATTTCCGCACGCTAGTGTTATTTATCAGTGTCGTGTTGGAGAGACAGACGTCTTCCTTCTCTTCAAATTAACACATTTGGAAAAAAGAAAATAGTTCACAACAAGGTCTGTGGATTATCTTCAGGAGCCGGCTCGTGTTCTTTCTGTTGAGTTTATAAATGTGATTTTTTTTTCTGGTGCTTTAAGTACAAGAGACGACTCCGCGGTTAATACCTGCAACACTCATCAACTCACACTAAAACTAAATACATTCATAAATAAAACTACAAGTACAACGTATCCTCACTCGTTTTCTTCATATTGTGTTTTCCTACAAAGTCCAGCAACATCGTTGCGCGAATACAATCTTTTCAAAATAAACTTCCTTCTTTCCCCAAAACAACTTAGTTAAGTTGAGGCAACAACACAATTAAGTTAGGTTGAGGAAAATAAATCGAACTAAGTAAACGTAAAATAACATAAGTCATCAAGTAAAAAGTACAATATGTACCTCTGAGATGTAATACAGTAAAAGTGTAAAGCAGCATAAAATACTCAAGTAAAGTACAAATACCACAAAACTTGTACTTCAGTAAATGTAGGAGGCAACATCTGGTCCTGAAAGCTGAAGCCATTTATTTTAAACGATGAACTAAATCATTCTCAGGGCGAAGGCGGCGCGGTGGAGTAGAGGCTCACTGACGGGTTCGATCCCCGATCCGGTCCTTCTGTGGGGAGTTTGCACCATCATCATCATCATCATAACCACCATCCCCCTCCTCTTCATCGTCTTCCTCACTGAGCTGCCTGTGGTAGAAGACCGTTCTGTAGCTTCCCTTAAAGCAGCTGATGCAGAATGATGTCATCAGCTGCTCATGTGGAAACGTTGCATTCAGGGTTTCTGGTTAGATAACGTTTCCTCTTTGTTTGCTTGTTTTCTGCTCATTTGATTCATTTTTTTCTTCCTCTCTCTGCTCGCAGACGCAACAAAGTCAGAAATGATCAGAAACAGCTTAAATACATCCGATAGTAAAATATAATCGGCTATGAAAATGTTCAGGGAGCATTTTTCTGTGCTTCATGATTTAAAGACTGTTTACGGCAGTGACATCATCAACACTATGACGAGTAACGTTTCGATTCTGCAGAAAATGTAAAATCTTGAATTATAATGCTCTCTGTTACAATGTGGACCACATTACCCAAATGTTAAATGAGACTTAATGAACAAACTGTTGAATGTCTGTATTATATTCCCAAAAGCACGGAGGATGTTCAGAGCAGATATTATGAATGTGGCATGAAAGCAAACGAAAGACACGAGTTCATATGTAAATTCACATCGATTCATTTCAAATCTTTCACGATCTGTTCCTAAACCTAACTACGTATTTATCACGATATTTTGATGAACCTAACTAAGAATTTTTACGATCTTTTCCTAAACATAACGAAGTATTTTACAATCGTTTTCTAAACCTAATTTAGTAATTTACAATCGTTTCTTAAACCTAACTAGGTATTTTAACGATCTTTGCCTAAACATAAGTATTTTTCACGATCTTTTGATGAACCTAATTCATTAATTTTTACAATCTTTTCCTAAACGTAACTAAGAACTTTTACGATCTTTTCCTGAACCTAAGTTGTTCCGGTTAAAGTTTATTTTGAAAAGACTATTCATGTAACCACCAGAAACATAAACGTGTTACTGTAACAATAACGAGTATTTCTTTCGTAAGATATAAGAATCGTTGTATAACGACACATTGACTGAATGTTTCCACCTACTTCATAAAGTCATCTCGTATTTTAGCCATTTGACTTCTATATTGTATGGTGCTTTATACAGTATATATGTATATATACATATATATATGTATATATATATATGTATATATATATATATGTATATATACATATATACATATATATATATATATATATATATATATATATATGTATATGTAAGTGTTTGTGTGAAGCTCAAGTAGAAAGCCGACCTTCCGCTCTGGGTGATTCGCTGTTAGCGGAGGGCGGTTCCACCGAGAGGCATTAATTAGCTTCCTCAGCAGAGAGTTTAGATGTATTTGATTAGTTCGGGCCCCTCGCGACGCTTTCCGTCCTCAAAGATAGCCGCTCTTTCTCCGAGGGCTAAACAATTAGGTTACGTAACGCTCATCTTACATTTTCCGTGTCACAGACCTCGAGCCAGCTGAGCAGCTCGGCCTGAAAGCCCTTAATTATCTCACGCCGATGAGCCAATCGCTTTCGCTTTCTATTTTGCTCGTGCGCTCAGGGCTCCAGTTTAATG
>JAFEUB010001552.1:315000-330000 GCA_024529925.1 Ophthalmolycus amberensis | reverse complement strand
GATCAAAATAAACCCTGAATTCAACGAGTTAGATGTGAAAAGAAAGAGTCGTCCTCAAAGACATCAGACTCCATTGACGGAAGCTGGGGACGTGTTTGGAGACGTTGTTTTTTTTTGTCAATCCATTGTTCCAAAAATGCCCAAAGCTGGTTGAATGTTTAAAGAGAGACTGAATAAATAACATATAAACTTTAAATAACCAGTGTAACATTTTCACTGTTTACAAACGCGTTCTTTTGGCGCATTCGTGAGGTTGACCGTGTCGCACCAGGAAAAGAAAAACAGAAAGGCGCTCATCTACAGGCAATGGGAAAGGAGTCCAGCACCTATATTATGTGTATATACTGAATACTTATACGTTCAAAGTTTGGTGGAAAGAGTTAAGAAACAACATTTGAGCTGTTGGAAGGTGTATTATTTTCACGTGTATTCTTTTTATGTAACTAAGCTAGCAGTTCCCCCTGCTTACAGTCTTTGTGCTAAGCTAAGAGCAGTACACTTAAAATACAAGAGTTGTGAAAGAAGATGCTGCTGAAGATGCTGAAGTGTGTTTAGAGTTTTGTTGTCTTGTGTTGCTGACTGAAGGTCTTGCGTGGCGTGATGCACTGAGCTGCTTCGACTGTCACAAAGTGTTTTGTTCTTTTTGGCAAATCTGACAGTCGATGCCAATTATTTTAGTTCTTGTCCCGGTCTAGAGTCCCCTGGATGAATCACCTGACGTACCCTTTACCTCTCAGGGGGCCAAGCTGTCACGACATGTCTTTTCATCTGTAGATGGCGAACGGGAATCCCTCAAAATGTTTCAACAACAAAACCTATAAACAGAGTAGTGCTTGTGGATTTAACAAACATTTAGTCCATGTGTGTGTCGACCTTAACTGTAGTTATTTTGAATTGAAACTAAGTAACACGGAAAGCATCCATTTCCTTAAATGCCATGCTGTTTCTTCACCATCTAACAGTCTCTCCCAGTGAGTCATAACAGTAGAAAATCTGAAGTTGTCTCAGATCTTCCAGGTTGAAAACATGACTTCTGACCCTCGACAGTGTTGGTGGAGCTACAGCAGACGGATTCCCCTAATTGAGATCTGCGGAGCGGCCGCCAGGTCACCAGATTACACAGCAGCTTCGGCTCTGCCAGAATTTATTTGTTTGGCTGGACGGCGTCCCGGAGCTCGTGGATGGTCCCGGTTTATCCGGCTAATTGACGTGTGCAGCGGATAACGAGGGTTGTAGAGCCTTTTAGTTTGATGAAACCAAACAGCAGGGAGTAGTTGATGTAACAGCTCTGTAGTTGTCGCATTACACGGACAAAAAGGATGTGGACCCTTCATTATTAAATGTGACAGTTGGACGTTAATATTTAGCTTTGACAGCCTCCACCACCAGATGTTGGTGGATCAGGTCTGGATCACAGCTCCAGTTCGACCCAGGTCGAGTTCTTCCGCACCGAAATGGGTTTGTTGGAATAGGAAAAAGACAAACACACCGTTGACACTGAAGCCTCTTTGACACATGAACTGCAGCCCTGAACTTATCTAGACGTTACGAAAGCAAAGATCCAAGGGTGACGAAGAGGAGTCATTTAAACGAAGAGACCAACAAAAACAGCCCTAGAAGGACTTTCTGTACTTTCATGGAAACTACAACTGACGAAAGTCTACGCAACGTCCATTGAGTAGCTTATGTCAGTTCATCGTTCTTTGGTTCTCAATTCACTTTACGTGACCATCACGGTCCCCCTGAGTTCATTGAAGGTTTATTCAGATCACCTGTTGTGCAGGTTGTTGGGACTGACTCTTAATCAAGGATTGAGAGCAGCTTGGTTCATCTCCCCTCTCAGCCAATCAGAGTGTGGCGACGCTCTTCCTTCAGTGCTGAGAGGTGAGGAGCTGAACACAGAGGACACTTCAAACCTCTTGGAGTCAATGAGAACTCATTCCAGCAGCTCTTGTCAGGGTTACAAGTCTTCTACACAACACGCTCGCCATTCAAGTGGTTGTCATGAGAATACCGCTGCTAAGCAACAACACAATATTAACGTCACCATCGCTGTCTAGAAGCCACCAAAGCTAACTATTTAGCAATGCTGATGATGGAGGAAAACGATGAGGCCAATCGGAACGTCTTCCTCCGACTGACGAACTTAACATGCACTGAAGAACAAACCTCCACGGCCTCCACTGTTTCTGACAACTTCAGCTTTCGGAACCTTTCCACTTAGCAGGTATAACCATAGCTGAAAGTCTATTTACTGTCATTGAAAGGGAAAACCTTTCTCTATGTTGGTGTGAACCGGTTCAGATTCTTCCGGATCAGCTGAAAGCTGAGGAATCGGTACGACCACAAGCTGTTCTGGATTGGATCACTTTTAAAGGTCCATGATTACCTCAAAGCTACTAAATAGACTTCTGTTGTGAGTACGATTGACAGTATGACAATGCTGTAATGTGGTTTATTTGTACCACAAATCAACATTTAGAGAAATAAACTGAGCAGGAAAATATGCATCATGTCTTTCAACTGCAACTTTAGAAAAAAAAGATGGGATTTGTAAGCTCTACAACTCCATGAAAACCGACTGTCTACTGATGAAGACCATGTGATTTGATCAAAAGGTCTGGGAGAGCTCGTTCAGCTCAGCTCTACTCAGACATTTTCTAGATTTGCTTCTTTATTTTTGGCACTGAACTGATCTTAATCCGTCCAACATTTAGTGAAAGCATGTTGAAAACCAAAGTTTAAGGCATAATCATCTTTAAAAAATGCACTTTGAAGATAATCTTTAACTCGAGGTATTTGTTCTTAAGTATGTGAGAAAAGCTTTATTTGCTGAAAGGTAAATTTTTTCAAAATGGAAATACTAGGAAAAGTATTAATCTGAGCTATAAATAACCACATAATGCATTTTATTAAAAGCTCTGCTACATTATGAGTCTAGCTGATGAACACGCGCCTCGTTTCACTTCACATCTATTTGTGGGTTGTAATTGTGAACATTTGGCTTTGTTGACTCTCACGTTGCCTTCAGCCACTGTTAACATACATTCACTCACATCAGCACTGTTAACATACATTCACTCACATCAGCACTGTTAACATACATTCACTCACATCAGCACTGTTAACATACATTCACTCACATCAGCACCTGTTAACATACATTCACTCACATCAGCACCGTTAACATACATTCACTCACTTCAGCACTGTTAACATACATTCACTCACATCAGCACTGTTAACATACATTCACTCACATCAGCACTGTTAACATACATTCACTCACATCAGCACTGTTAACATACATTCACTCACATCAGCACTGTTAACATACATTCACTCACATCAGCACCGTTAACATACATTCACTCACTTCAGCACTGTTAACATACATTCACTCACATCAGCACCGTTAACATACATTCACTCACTTCAGCACCGTTAACATACATTCACTCACTTCAGCACCGTTAACATACATTCACTCACTTCAGCACCGTTAACATACATTCACTCACTTCAGCACCGTTAACATACATTCACTCACATCAGCACTGTTAACATACATTCACTCACTTCAGCACCGTTAACATACATTCACTCACTTCAGCACTGTTAACATACATTCACTCACATCAGCACCGTTAACATACATTCACTCACATCAGCACTGTTAACATACATTCACTCACATCAGCACTGTTAACATACATTCACTCACATCAGCACTGTTAACATACATTCACTCACTTCAGCACTGTTAACATACATTCACTCACATCAGCACCGTTAACATACATTCACTCACATCAGCACTGTTAACATACATTCACTCACATCAGCACTGTTAACATACATTCACTCACATCAGCACCGTTAACATACATTCACTCACTTCAGCACTGTTAACATACATTCACTCACTTCAGCACCGTTAACATACATTCACTCACTTCAGCACTGTTAACATACATTCACTCACTTCAGCACTGTTAACATACATTCACTCACATCAGCACCGTTAACATACATTCACTCACTTCAGCACTGTTAACATACATTCACTCACTTCAGCACCGTTAACATACATTCACTCACATCAGCACTGTTAACATACATTCACTCACTTCAGCACTGTTAACATACATTCACTCACTTCAGCACCGTTAACATACATTCACTCACTTCAGCACCGTTAACATACATTCACTCACATCAGCACCGTTAACATACATTCACTCACTTCAGCACCGTTAACATACATTCACTCACTTCAGCACTGTTAACATACATTCACTCACATCAGCCACTGTTGACATACATTCACTCACATCAGCACTGTTAACATACATTCACTCACTTCAGCACTGTTAACATACATTCACTCACATCAGCACTGTTAACATACATTCACTCACATCAGCACTGTTAACATACATTCACTCACATCAGCACTGTTAACATACATTCACTCACATCAGCACCGTTAACATACATTCACTCACATCAGCACTGTTAACATACATTCACTCACATCAGCCACTGTTAACATACATTCACTCACATCAGCACTGTTAACATACATTCACTCACTTCAGCACCGTTAACATACATTCACTCACTTCAGCACTGTTAACATACATTCACTCACTTCAGCACTGTTAACATACATTCACTCACTTCAGCACTGTTAACATACATTCACTCACATCAGCACTGTTAACATACATTCACTCACTTCAGCACTGTTAACATACATTCACTCACTTCAGCACTGTTAACATACATTCACTCACTTCAGCACTGTTAACATACATTCACTCACTTCAGCACTGTTAACATACATTCACTCACATCAGCACTGTTAACATACATTCACTCACTTCAGCACTGTTAACATACATTCACTCACTTCAGCACTGTTAACATACATTCACTCACATCAGCACTGTTAACATACATTCACTCACTTCAGCACCGTTAACATACATTCACTCACTTCAGCACTGTTAACATACATTCACTCACTTCAGCACCGTTAACATACATTCACTCACATCAGCACCGTTAACATACATTCACTCACTGTGTTTCTGTTTCAGCGGATGAAATGAGCAGGAAGTCTTGTGACACCAGGAGCTTCAGCAGCGACACAGAGAGGAGATCTCGGTGATGAGAGGCAGTGAGATCAGATGCAGTAATACAAGATGCAGGCTTCACATGTAAGATGCGAGTAGAAGATGCAGGCTTCACATGTAAGATGCGAGTACAAGATGCAGGCTTCACATGTAAGATGCGAGGAGAAGATGCAGGCTTTACATGTAAGATGCGAGTAGAAGATGCAGGCTTCACATGTAAGATGCGAGGAGAAGATGCAGGCTTTACATGTAAGATGCGAGTAGAAGATGCAGGCTTCACATGTAAGATGCGAGTAGAAGATGCAGGCTTCACATGTAAGATGCGAGTAGAAGATGCAGGCTTCACATGTAAGATGCGAGTAGAAGATGCAGGCTTCACATGTAAGATGCGAGTAGAAGATGCAGGCTTCACATGTAAGATGCGAGTAGAAGATGCAGGCTTCACATGTAAGATGCGAGTACAAGATGCAGGCTTCACATGTAAGATGCGAGGAGAAGATGCAGGCTTCACATGTAAGATGCGAGTAGAAGATGCAGGCTTCACATGTAAGATGCGAGTACAAGATGCAGGCTTCACATGTAAAATGCGAGGAGAAGATGCAGGCTTTACATGTAAGATGCGAGTAGAAGATGCAGGCTTCACATGTAAGATGCGAGGAGAAGATGCAGGCTTTACATGTAAGATGCGAGTAGAAGATGCAGGCTTCACATGTAAGATGCGAGTAGAAGATGCAGGCTTCACATGTAAGATGCGAGTAGAAGATGCAGGCTTCACATGTAAGATGCGAGTAGAAGATGCAGGCTTCACATGTAAGATGCGAGTAGAAGATGCAGGCTTCACATGTAAGATGCGAGTAGAAGATGCAGGCTTCACATGTAAGATGCGAGTACAAGATGCAGGCTTCACATGTAAGATGCGAGGAGAAGATGCAGGCTTCACATGTAAGATGCGAGTAGAAGATGCAGGCTTCACATGTAAGATGCGAGTAGAAGATGCAGGCTTTACATGTAAGATGCGAGGAGAAGATGCAGGCTTTACATGTAAGATGCGAGTAGAAGATGCAGGCTTCACATGTAAGATGCGAGTAGAAGATGCAGGCTTCACATGTAAGATGCGAGTAGAAGATGCAGGCTTCACATGTAAGATGCGAGTAGAAGATGCAGGCTTCACATGTAAGATGCGAGTAGAAGATGCAGGCTTCACATGTAAGATGCGAGTAGAAGATGCAGGCTTCACATGTAAGATGCGAGTAGAAGATGCAGGCTTCACATGTAAGATGCGAGTAGAAGATGCAGGCTTCACATGTAAGATGCGAGTAGAAGATGCAGGCTTCACATGTAAGATGCGAGTACAAGATGCAGGCTTCACATGTAAGATGCGAGGAGAAGATGCAGGCTTCACATGTAAGATGCGAGTAGAAGATGCAGGCTTCACATGTAAGATGCGAGGAGAAGATGCAGGCTTCACATGTAAGATGCGAGGAGAAGATGCAGGCTTCACATGTAAGATGCGAGGAGAAGATGCAGGCTTCACATGTAAGATGCGAGTAGAAGATGCAGGCTTCACATGTAAGATGCGAGTAGAAGATGCAGGCTTCACATGTTGGCTTCTGTTCGACTGCGTCCAGATGCTGCGCTGCTGGCGGAGCGTCAGCGTCGGTGAGGCAAGCACTGAGCTGCAGGACAGATTTTAGTCCTGCTGCTTCTGCTCACTGACACAAGCTCAACGCCACAGACATGATGATGAAGACTGATGTTTTTGGGGGTTTTATTCATGCAAAGAGCTGCTGTTGTCATGGTTATAAAGTTCACTGTAGTGAATAAACAAAACGTTACGTAATGTAACCGGATTCGGGCAGCGAGGAGACCTGGAGAACAGAAGAGCCCCCGGTTGAACTTTTACTTTGACTTTAATGCTAACATGCTAACACGCTGATGTTCAGCAGGTACGATGTTCACCTTCTTAGCTTAGCGAGTTAGCATGCTAGCAATAGCTTATTATCAGTGAAGACAAAGCACAGCTGAATGTCTTCTGGACACATTAAACTTCACGTCACTTAAAGAAACAGTGTACGTTTTATTGGCATCAAGTGGTTTGTGAAAGGTTGCAACTAACTAAACAGCCCCGCTGTTCCCAGTGTGTCGGTAGTTGAAGGTATCTTTCGGGTTTTAGTACAACTATGTGCCACTCTAATCAATACTCGCTTCTTTAAAAACATAGAAGAATACTATAATTCTCTGGTATTTTAGCACCGGGCCCGTTTTAATACCTGGTGTTTGAACGCATCAATAAGGGTTTTGATCTCATCACTATATATGTTTTGTAATATTTGTTTACTTTCTGCAGGTTTATTTTCATACTGTGACCTGAGAATAAATAGAAAAAGATTTCTGTAAAATGTAACCCCCCCCCCCCCCCCCCCCCCCCCCCCGATGTGTTCAGGGTCTCTCGGGACAAAAGGAAGCTCCCAATGCTTCAGAGATAACAACCAGAGAAAGAGGCCGACTCGCCTGCAGACTCCATCTGTCCTCTGCAGTTTATAACCCAAACTAAAAATAACACTAAAGTCTCCGTCAACCCCCGACAGCGTGAGGACGGAGTCCTGCAGGGACGTCTCCGTCCTACTGGAGGAGACGTGGTGACTTTAACATGTTTATGTTTTACTACACATTATATGTTTTTATGTATATAAAGTACATTTACAATGCTGAATTATATGCGGAACATGCTCAATATTACTATTTTATTTTAGTGTCCATGAGGCTCTGGTGTCTCTTCTTATAAACTTTATATTTGTATTGTTGTATTTAATCTTTGTTGTATTTCACTTTTTCTAATTTAGTTGAATTTGTTACTTTGTTTATTTACTTTACTCTTATTGCTATTGTGTTCTACTTTGCAATCGTGTCAGTATTACTGCTTTTACACTTAATTATTGTTCGTCTATTGTTCATATATGTTCTTATTTTATTGTATGTTTATTATTTTTCTGTTGTAATCTTTAATGAAACTCAAGGCACAAGACTTTCCTTCAGGATTAATGAAGTTCTATCTTATCTTACGTTTGTGCTAAAATGTGCACATATATTTTAAGTATTTAATATTTGCACCGTTTCACATAAAACGTCATCCTGCTGCTTCATGGACTTATAAGTTCACCAGTTTTATTCACATAAAATAATGAATTTTAAAAATCTGTGATCAGCAGATTGAGTGAAACTCTTCAAACATCCAATCAGATTGTTTAGAATTAAACAACTTTAAGGAAATCACTAGATGCTGCTTTTTATAACGACTATAAATATTTCCATTTGAATGTATGAAGTTTTGGTTCACTACAGAACTTGTGGAAGCCCAATTCTGATTTAAAAAGGCAAGAAATAGAAATAAATAATATGAATACAGTGAAACTATCTCATAGTTTAAATGTAAAACCTCAAACAATAAAAATATTTATTTAATTTAAACAGGAACAGGAACTCTGCGTTGGTCCTGCTGCTTGCTCGTGGAGAGCAGCGATGAGCGGCGGAGGTCACCACGGGTCACCTGAACGCAGCAGAGGCCGAGCGTCACCGCCTGAGTCCTGAAAGATCGACTCCACCTGCGATCTGTTCACGTGGTGTTTGCGAACGACAACTGACGTACGTTACGTAAGCGAGCTAATCAATGAGGTTACGAACGATGTGAGGACCAGCTGAGTCAGCAACAGATGTGTTGTGTTTGATAAGTGAGAGAGATGGTTCGATCTGTTCGTCAGCTTCTTGTAACTCCTGCTTTTTTCTGAGGTAACATTCCTGTTTTTGTCAGTGGAGTCTCGTGGCTTTAAAGAGGCTATAAACAAGAGCTGAAGTCTACGTGGACGTTATATTTAGAACGTCTTCACCTCTTCACCTCTAAGACGGAGAACTGAAGCCGTTATCTCTGATCTCTACAAACACACCACACTCCGTTCACGAAAACAGCATTTTGACTCTAAAACATACTTCAAGCTAAATGTGAATGTTTCAAAACATTCACATTTCTTCACTACTGTGACTCCATACCGGAGGAGCTGTTCTTTCAGCACCAGCTCCTCCCGGTATGGAGTCACATTAGTGCCAAAAAAAGAGGTTTTTAAAGCCGATAAATGATCCGACCTTTGACACTGACCTGGTATCTGTGCTGCTTGATCTCTCCAGATGGTCTCTGCTCTGTCCTCTTTTCTTGGCTGTCATTCCATCACTTTACTTCCATATGATGTCCTTTCCTTTTAAAATAATTTAAAAAAATGTTTCGTTTGAAACGAACATAAATAAAGGCTAAAAATCTTCTTCAGGTCCTCTGAGTGAAAACGAAAGTATCTCACTTCTTCTGACAGAACCTGAGTGGACGATAAACAGGCGCCTGCGTCTCAAAAATATACTTTGTTTTCTTTTTTCTACAAAAAAATAGCAGAATCCAATTCATAAATAGCAGGTTTTTAAAGGAAATATGTACACATCTGCTGCACCTTTGTTTCCAGCGTAAACATGATGACTAAATGTCGGGTACGAAAAATAAAATTTGGCTTTTTTTTTTCACTAACTGAACATGGGCTGCTTTTCTTTAATACTCGCTCCTGATAATCCTGCTCGCCATGTCGAGTAATTATTCCAAGTCCTGCTTGTGCTTGATTATCTGCAGCACGTGTCCCATTTTAAGTTCCTCAGGAGTCTGAAGTCCACGAGGTGTTCCTGCTTCGTAAAGGGCCGCTGTGTTGCAGCACATGCACCGCGGTTCCGTTCAGGACTCCACCAACGGATGAGGATTAAAATGTGCTTTTTATAAATCAACCCCGTCGCTCTTAAAACTTTTCAGGATTGTAAATGTGTTGATCCTCCAACTGTCTATGTGCAAAGACTTAAGAGCCCATTAATGGGCTTTATTCTAACAAATATGGGCTTTAGCAGTTTTTAGTTTTGATCTTTCTCAGAGAGGCCTGCAGGACTACAGGTCAGTCTCCCGCGTGTCCAAGCAGAACGTGTAAAGGGATCTCTTGAAGTCCATGCTGCTGTTGGCTTTGATGTTCGCCTTCTCCACCGAAGTGGTCGCGTCGTTGTTCTCCGCGTCCTGCTGCGACTTGGTCGACGATTTGCTTCCCTTGCGCTTGGGTTCGGGGCTCGCTCGGCCGCTGTTGGGCTCGTCCTTCAGGGAGGACTGGTCCTGGTCCGTCTCGCGGTGGTAGAAGTAGTTGAAGTTGGACACGATGACCGGCACCGGCAGCGCGATGGTGAGCACGCCAGCGATGGCGCACAGCGAGCCCACGATCTTCCCCCCGACGGTCACCGGCCTCATGTCCCCGTAGCCCACGGTCGTCATGGTGACCACGGCCCACCAGAAGGCGTCCGGGATGCTGGAGAAGTGCGACTCCGGCTCGTCCGCCTCCGCGAAGAACACCGCGCTGGAGAAGAGGATGACGCCGATGAAGAGGAAGAAGATGAGGAGGCCCAGCTCCCGCATGCTGGCTTTGAGAGTCTGCCCGAGGATCTGGAGCCCCTTGGAGTGTCTGGAGAGCTTGAAGATGCGGAAGACCCGCACCAGGCGGATGACCCGGAGGATGGCCAGGGACATGGCCTGCTGCCCGTTCTGGTGCTCCTGGCCCTGCTGCTCCGCGAGCTCCGTGCACACTGTGATGAAGTAAGGCATGATGGACATGATGTCGATGATGTTCATCACCGTCTTGGAGAACTCCGACTTGCTCGGGCACGCGAAGAAGCGCACGAACAGCTCGAAGGTGAACCAGATGACGCACGTGGTCTCGATGATGAAGAAGGGGTCCGTGAAGGTGAGGGACGGCCGGGGCGCCGTGCTGTTGTCCATCCGGCTGGTGACCGGAAGCTCCCTCTCGTCCCTGAACTCCGGCAGCGTCTCCAGGCAGAAGGTGATGATGGAGATGGTGATGACGATCACAGACACGATGGCGATGCCCCGAGCTGGCATGGAGCTCTCCGGGTACTCGAATATGAGCCAGACCTGCTTCTGGAACTCGTTCTGAGGCAGCGGCTTCTCCTCCTCCTTTATAAAGCCCTCATCCTCGCGGAACCGCTCCATGGCCTCCTCCCCCAGCTGGTAGAACCTAATCTCATCCGCGAACACGTCGATGGACACATTGACGGGTCTGCGGATCTTCCCCCCCGACTGATAGAAATACAAAATCCCGTCAAAACTCGGTCTGTTGCGGTCGAAGAAGTACTCGTTCCGGAGCGGGTCGAAGTATTTGATCCTCTTGGTGGGGTCTCCCATCAAAGTGTCCGGGAACTGGTTCAGGGTGCCCAGCTGGGTCTCGTAGCGGAGCCCGGCGATGTTGATGAGCACCCTCTCGTTGCTCTCCGTGTCCATGTTCATGTCCAGCATGTCCTCGTCCAACAGATGGGGACTGTGGTCGGCGCGTAAAAGCGCATCCATAGCGTTCTCGCTGCAGCTGAAAGTGTTGTTCATGTCGTTGATTTTCCAGGCGCTCTGCTGCTGCTGCTGATGAAGATGATGAAGATGATGATGATGATGATGATGATGAGGATGATGCTGCTGCTGCTGAGGACTCCCCCGGGTGTTCAGCTCTTTACCGTAGTCCTCTCCAAGTCCAGTTTGAACGAAGCCCGGCTGAGGGACATCCAGCTCGTTCCGGCAGCTCTCCTCGGCATTGTTGCCTCCTCCTCCTCCTCCACCTCCTCCTCCTCCTCCTCCTCCTCCTCCTCCACCACCTCCTCCTCCTCCTCCACCGCTCCCTTTAGCGCCGCCGTTCTCAAAGCTCACCAAGGCTATCTCCATTCCGCAGCCATCCACAGTTAATGTGTGAAAAACCAGAAAGACTTGTTGATCCGGAGCGCGAGCATCCTCTCCGATATCTCAGGAACCAGAAAAAAGAAAAAAGTTAGTTTTCCTCTGAAATAGAGAACAACGAGCTGAATGCTGGATGCTGGATGCTGGATGCTGGATGCTGGATGCTGGATGCTGGATGCTGGATGCTGGATGCTGGATGCTGGATGCTGGATGCTGGATGCTGGATGCTGGATGCTGGATGCTGGATGCTGGATGCTGGTTCACGGAGCTGCTGCTCCTCACGTGCATGCGTGTTGCTGTCATTAAGGCTCTAAGCCGCTGCTGCTGTGGATGAAGTAAATATGAAAACCACAAGAGAGGAGGAGAGCGAGAGGACCCGGATGAGAGAGAGACACAGAGAGAGAGAGGGAGAGAGAGAGAGAGAGAGAGAGAGAGAGAGAGAGAGAGAGAGACAGACAGAGAGAAAGAGAGAGAGAGTACATCTCTCTCTCTCTTTGTAAATACAAACATGACTAATACTTCATTTAAGGTGATATTTTCTGCTACAAACTATCTGTTCACCTTTAAGATTTAAATATAATATTCATAACTGTTTTCATTGGTGTATAATCACCTGAAACTGAGTGGTTTGTGTTGTTGTTACCTTGGAATGAGTCTTTAATATCTAGAGGGGAGCAGGAGGCGGAGTCTGCCAAACACTGCAAACTCTTCTCATCCAGCGGTCTCTAAACCGAACATCGTAGTTTTTACAATCTTTTCCTGAACCTGAGTCAGTCTGTTGAAGGAGGAGTTGTTGGTTGTAATCTGCAGCTTCACCACTAGATGGCACTAAATCTAGGACACTGTCCCTTTAAGAAAATACACTCAACCAAACTCTTTATACATATTCTATATTTCCTGTTGTGCTTTATGTCCTCTTCCTGAATCTTATATAACTTCAGAGCCTCAATGCACACAAAGAGCTGCTTCCACATGACGACGTCCACGGACTCGCTTCACTCGGTCTCTTTGTGTCCGAGTCCTCTTCTCCTCCGTGGACGGAGGCTTCGGGCCCCCGGGGGCCCCGGGGCCGCACTCTGCTCTCTGCCGGGTCTCCGGATGTTTCCGGGTCCTTTTGTTTTCCTCCACACACACAAACTCAAGTTCTTCTATGAAGACGCAGCAGCACATCAACCCTCTGAAGTCATGCAGGGTATCTCCATTCATCTTCATCAATAACACAAAGAAACACAAAACCAAAGGACAGCTGCTCTCCAGTTTACCTTTATTACTGGAAGACATAATAATAATAATGAGATGATTGAAGGTTCTTCTCTTCATTTCTATTGATGTTCCTGCACATAGGAAACGTTGTCATATACTGTGAGTCGTGTTTCTTTAGGTGGTAAAACAGAGAGTTAGCTCGTAGCTAATCCTAAATAAAGTAAACTATTTATAACGTTGAGTTTTAAAACCTCTTAAGCACGACGCCCCCGAATTTGGGGGCTCTGGGGGGGGGGGGCTCATAAGTAGCGTCCAGAAATTGCTCATTTTGATAGCCAGAAGTGTACATGTGTATATTTCATTTACCGGACGTATGGGCAACGTATGGGCAACACGATCATAGAAGTCACTTTTTACACACTCCAAACACAACTACATATACTACTCATAGAAGCATCTCGAAGATGTGTGATAAAAGGACCAAATCCTGGCCAGAAATCTGCGTTGTGTGTGCTTTAAATCCATATTTGCACCACTTAGCTCGCAGCTAGCGGGCTAATCCGTACATCGATTAGCATTAGCATGCGACACAGAAATCATAACTACCTTCGTTTTTTCTCTCCGTTGAACCAGTAGAAAGCTGTGAGTGGTCAAGGGTACCATGGCACTGGTCTTCAGCCGAAATAATCCTTGGTTTTTTGTGACGTTTTATGAAATATTAGTACAAAAACATCGAAAATAATCCGTTTTAGCGGCACCGTCATGGACGCCAAGTGCTTCCTGTTTACAGCCGAGCTGTTTCCTGTGGAAGGGGGGTCAACCCACCTCGGGCCAAGGGTCAGACTTTCGGCCAATATAATTTTACGCTCGGGGATAAGCGGCACTTCTTGCAACGTTACTCGCGGAAAGTTCTGTCAATCAACACCAAATTCTACACCCGCCTTCCTGAGACTCTGACGTGTCGAAGGCCGGCTCAATGACTGAGATCGACCAATCATAGGCTGACCTGGAGCCCCATAGACACAAATGAACTGAGAAAATCCTATAAATGACAGCCAGAAACATACTCTGATGATGTTAGAAATCTCTAAATGATTCCTAACGGCTGTATTTGGATGTATTGAATAATATGAGTGATAAAAAAGTGAAATATATAGTTATATAGTATATAAAAGTACAATGTAAGAGCTGCAACAGCTGGTTCGATAATGATGACCTCGCGTGACCTCTCTGTACTAAAGCCTCTTATTCTTCACTTTATCCCACGTTAACCTTTATTCAGCAACTACTGATCGGTTGTGCAATGATTTGGGAGAGTTTTTAGGGAGCTGCTGCATTATTTCAAAAACACAATATCAATGAAAGTGCTGTTGTTTTCAGGCGAACCTGAATATTTTCAATTTGAGCTGTGTAATGTCTTCATTTACTGTATTAACCAGCAACATATACACAATATCACCCACTGAACAATCTCCCCAGTGTTGTGATCTGATTATAGCCTCAAATATTATTGAAATAGACCTTGTAGTTACAGAACTGTTTAGTATGGGTATGCTATTTTCGAGCAGAGGCCTACAAATAGGGCTAGTGTTTCAGAGGTTTTAAATTAGATCGTAGCAGAAGTCCATCTTGAACGTATAAAATCACGATAAAAGGAGAAAATGTTGTTGTTCCAGACAAACTGGATGCATTTCTTATTATAAAAGTATATTATATTATTGTTTTGTGTTTAGAAATCCAACTCATGCCTGAGCCTGCTTATAGTCACAAGACACGAATAAAGGAACACTTCAGGTCGTCACAACATGGTTAGCCTAGCTTAGCATAAAACCTGGACGCGGGGGGAAACAGCCAGCA
>JAFEUB010001552.1:302500-307500 GCA_024529925.1 Ophthalmolycus amberensis | reverse complement strand
TCCTGAATAATAATATAGTAAGAAATAATGATTATACTTATTTTAATTTAGTTTTTATTAATATTATTATGAGATTAATTATCGTTATTTTTATTATATTTTACTATTAATATTATTACTACTACTTTTATTTTATTTTATTGATAATAAATTGAAACATCTGACCGGTCACATCACTCACATGCATTCGTCTCATCAGCATCAGACGCTACATTAAACCTACGATCACGTGTAAACTTTATTTATTCACAGAGTCCCGACTAACACTGAACTCTGTGATCTGAGCCTCCGGTGGCGCTCCACTGCGTTTGTTGCTTGTTTACCGGCGTAGTGTTTGAGAGTAAAGAGGCCGCCCTACTTTCTCTCTCACTAACCGGCTCACACGTCTGACTCACTGACCAACACATTTCAGCAGAAACACGATGAAGCACCAGAACCTGAACGTGTCCTGAAGGCTTCTGTGTCCTCAATTAAGAAGACAGGAACCAGTTATCACCTTCATCACCTTCATCATCATCATCACCATCACCATCACCTTCACCATCATCATCACCATCACCTTCACCATCACCATCACCATCACCTTCACCATCATCACCACCATCACCTTCATCACCTTCATCACTACCATCATCACCATCATCACCATCACCTTCATCACCACCATCATCACCACCATCATCATCATCATCATCACCATCACCTTCATCACCTTCATCACCACCTTCATCATCACCATCATCACCATCATCATCAACACCATCATCACCACCATCATCATCATCATCATCACCATCACCATCACCTTCATCACCTTCATCACCACCTTCATCACCTTCATCAACACCATCATCACCATCATCATCACCATCACCTTCATCACCACCATCATCATCATCATCACCATCACCTTCATCACCTTCATCATCACCATCATCATCAACACCATCATCATCACCATCACCTTCGTCATCATTATCACCATCACCACCATCACCATCATCACCTTCATCACCTTCATCATCATCATCACCATCACCATCACCTTCACCATCATCATCACCATCACCTTCACCATCACCATCACCATCACCTTCACCATCATCACCACCATCACCTTCATCACCTTCATCACTACCATCATCACCATCATCACCATCACCTTCATCACCACCATCATCACCACCATCATCATCACCATCATCACCATCACCTTCATCACCACCATCATCACCACCATCATCATCATCATCATCACCATCACCATCACCTTCATCACCTTCATCACCACCTTCATCATCACCATCATCACCATCATCATCAACACCATCATCACCACCATCATCATCATCATCATCACCATCACCATCACCTTCATCACCTTCATCACCACCTTCATCACCTTCATCAACACCATCATCACCATCATCATCACCATCACCTTCATCACCACCATCATCATCATCATCACCATCACCTTCATCACCTTCATCATCACCATCATCATCAACACCATCATCATCACCATCACCTTCGTCATCATTATCACCATCACCACCATCACCTTCATCACCACCATCATCACCATCACCTTCATCACCTTCATCACCACCATCATCACCACCATCACCTTCATCACCTTCATCACCACCATCATCACCATCACCTTCATCACCTTCATCACCTTCATCATCACCATCATCACCATCACCATCATCACCATCATCATCAACACCATCATCACCACCATCACCATCACCATCACCTTCATCACCATCATCACCATCACCTTCATCACCTTCATCACCATCATCACCAACACCATCATCACCATCACCATCATCACCATCATCATCAACACCATCACCTTCATCACCACCATCATCACCATCACCATCACCATCATCACCATCATCACCATCACCATCACCTTCATCACCATCATCACCATCATCACCACCATCACCTTCATCACCATCACCATCATCACCATCACCATCACCTTCATCACCATCACCATCATCACCATCATCACCACCATCACCATCACCATCACCTTCATCACCATCACCATCATCACCATCACCATCACCTTCATCACCATCACCATCATCACCATCATCACCACCATCACCATCACCATCACCATCACCTTCATCACCATCACCATCATCACCTTCATCACCATCATCACCATCACCATCACCTTCATCACCATCATCACCATCATCACCATCATCACCATCACCATCATCATCATCATCATCACCTTCATCACCATCACCTTCATCACCTTCATCATCATCATTTATCAATAACACCTCATGTCGTCTGAGGGCTCTTAGTCTCCTCCCTCATTTTTTTGACATCTCTTCGTTCTCACCAGTTCACCGGTTACCATGGCGACGCGTGGTAGTATTTACTGTTGCCATGGGCTCGTCTCCATGGGAGCGGAAGCCCCCCCCCCCCCAGCGATGGATTGTGTATTATTATTGGATGTTCCATAATGTTGTTCTAACCTGTACTGCTGCGGTGGAGCCACCAGGGGGAGCTAGAGGACTTTTTGTTTTTTCATGACATGAAAGAAAAAAAGCCGATCGTTTCCATGGCAACAACAGTTTCACATGTGTTGTTTTCCTTTTTTTTTGTTACTGAATCTTTATTTAAACTTAAATCTGAAACAGTCTCAGTTTAACTCTAAATGACCTTCAATGGTCTCGTCCAGCGTCCAGAGCTTTACAACCAATAACAACATAATGTGATCATTATTAATATGTTTCATATGTTTCATATGTTTCATGTGTTTCATATGTTTAATATACCGATGACATCATGAACCAGGAAGTATAAAGAGCACAAAACACAAGTGATGAAAGTATTTTCTTTCATTTCTTATAATAAAATGTATTTTTGTCTGAGAAACCTAATGTTTTGAAGGTTGTAGATGAATGAAGTCCTCTCAACGCCCTCCGGTCATGAATCAGACACGCCGTCCTTTTGTCCTGAAGACGATTGTTCTGACGTTTTATTCACAGCTGTCTCTATTTGTAGCGTCGTGTCCGCGTCCTTAAGAGGCCGTTTGAGTCCTGACAGGATGTGTTCACGTACACGAGGGTATCAGTGTGAGAGACACGCCGTCCCGTCTGGTTGGACGACCTCGCTGCAGGCCGGAGTGTGACGAAGACAATGAAAACACACAACAAAGGGTAAAAGGGGGCGGGGCTATGAAAATGATGTGTACTTTAAATGTGAAGTTTTCACAGCGTGGTCTTTTATCATCAACAGCCTCAACAATGTGACTTATGGAGCAAATTGTATCTTTAATTGGAGGTAGCCCCGCCCTAAAGCACACCTATACAACCAGAGGAGCCCCCTGGTGGACACCAGAGAGAATGCAGTGAAATGATATTTTCTCAAGCTCTTTAACGTGTTCCCTCGTGACTTGAAGTAAGTTTGTTACGTATTTACACACATTTATCCTCATAGTTACAGTTTCTTGTGTTTTGCAAAAACAAACAAGTTATAGTCATGATCATGAATGTTCACATTGATGCTACATTATATTCAAACACATACACACACACACACACACACAAACACACACATACACACACAAACACACACACACATACACACACAAACACACACACACGTACACACACAAACACATACACACACACACACACACAAACACACACACACACACACACAAACACACACAAACACACACATACACACACAAACACACACATACACACACAAACACACACACATACACACACAAACACACACATACACACACACACACAAACACACATACACACACATGTGTGTGTGTATGTGTGTGTTTGTGTGTGTATGAATGTACATCATTCATGTTCCTCTGAGGATGAACCGTAATAACTTCAGTGATCCTGACACATGTTAATGTGTCCGACACTTTGGCTTATGACCAAACAGCTGCAGAACTAAAGACAGTAAATCAGCCTCAGCCGGACTCTTGGGTTTACTGATAGTCGGCTAACGTTAGCATGCTAACACGGTGACCATTATACCTGCAAAACATGTTGATGTTAGCATTAAGCGCAAGTTCAGCCTCACAGAGCTGCTAGCATGACCGTACACTCCTGGAGCCGTTTCTTACCGGTCAGATGTAAGAATTGCAGTGCAGAAAATCAGGAACATCTACATGAGCAATGTGAATCTCTGGCGTAAAATAGAGGCTTTTTCATCACAAAAAATAAAGGATATCCCTTATTGTAGTGCCCCCGTCCACTCCACACAACTAAACTATCCAGAAAGAGAAGGTGTGAGAGGCTACCGCTAACGACACGAAGCATGAACTCATCGAACACCAAATGTGCTGCTAACAGAGGACATTCCGCAATTTTGGCAGCAAGCTACCCGGAGGTACGATATCTCTTGGAACAAAGGATTTCATTTGTCAAACATATGTTTCCGAGGCGTGAATCTGAATAATATTCAGCAGAGATTTGCAATCCCACAAAATCAGGTTTGATACATTTCTCAACGAAAACCTGCTTGTTGTCTTCATCAGTGACGAAACGGATTACCTGCACACAAACTGGTGTGATGTTGGGTTATTATTACAAATCATTTAAAACGTGCATCACTACCTCCACCACACGACGCAGCGACTGTTCACAGAACTAGTGCTGGTTCTGGTCTCCTCGTGTGGTCTGCACTCCCCGCTGTGAGCCCATATGGATGCTGGTCAGAGCGCTGTGTCAGCAGACAGAGGAGGAGATGGAACCCAATGAGCCGAATGTTTGTTCTCAGGCCGTCTGGAGTCTTTGTGTTGAGGGAAGAAGCCCGTATAGCTTCTGGTCCTGCCACCTCCTCCGGCTCTCCTCCCCTCTGCCTGAATAGATCGATGGCGGCTCAGGTAAGAGCTGGAACGCTGCAGTGGAAAATGAAACTCGAGGAGACAGCCGGGCTATTAGGTTAGCCATGTCTGTATATGTCTGCATGAGAGAGAG
>JAFEUB010001552.1:282500-297500 GCA_024529925.1 Ophthalmolycus amberensis | reverse complement strand
TAGCTGGTGTGTAGCTGGTGTGTAGCTGGTGTTGGTGTGGTTGTGTAGCTGGTGTGTAGTTGGTGTTGGTGTGGTTGTGTAGCTGGTTGTGTAGCTGGTGTGTAGCTGGTTGTGTAGCTGGTGTGTAGCTGGTGTTGGTGTGGTTGTGTAGCTGGTGTGTAGTTGGTGTTGGTGTGGTTGTGTAGCTGGTTGTGTAGCTGGTGTGTAGCTGGTGTGTAGCTGGTTGTGTAGCTGGTGTGTAGCTGGTGTGTAGCTGGTTGTGTAGCTGGTGTGTAGCTGGTTGTGTAGCTGGTGTTGGTGTGGTTGTGTAGCTGGTGTGTAGCTGGTGTTGGTGTGGTTGTGTAGCTGGTGTGTAGCTGGTTATGTAGCTGGTGTGTAGCTGGTTGTGTAGCTGGTTTGTAGCTGCTGGTGTGTAGCTGGTGTGTAGCTGGTGTTGGTGTGGTTGTGTAGCTGGTGTGGAGCTGGTGTGTAGCTGGTGTTGGTGTGGTTGTGGAGCTGGTGTGTAGCTGGTGTTGGTGTGGTTGTGGAGCTGGTGTGTAGCTGGTTGTGTAGCTGGTTTGTAGCTGCTGGTGTGTAGCTGGTGTGTAGCTGGTGTTGGTGTGGTTGTGGAGCTGGTGTGTAGCTGGTGGTGTGTAGCTGGTGTGTAGCTGGTGTTGGTGTGGTTGTGTAGCTGGTTTGTAGCTGGTGGTGTGTAGCTGGTGTGTAGCTGGTGTTGGTGTGGTTGTGGAGCTGGTGTGTAGCTGGTGGTGTGTAGCTGGTGTGTAGCTGCTGGTGTGTAGCTGGTTTGTAGCTGCTGGTGTGTAGCTGGTGTGTAGCTGCTGGTGTGTAGCTGGTTTGTAGCTGCTGGTGTGTAGCTGGTGTGTAGCTGGTGTGTAGCTGCTGGTGTGTAGCTGGTTTGTAGCTGCTGGTGTGTAGCTGGTGTGTAGCTGCTGGTGTGTAGCTGGTTTGTAGCTGCTGGTGTGTAGCTGGTTTGTAGCTGCTGGTGTGTAGCTGGTGTGTAGCTGCTGGTGTGTAGCTGGTTTGTAGCTGCTGGTGTGTAGCTGGTTTGTAGCTGCTGGTGTGTAGCTGGTGTGTAGCTGCTGGTGTGTAGCTGGTGTGTAGCTGCTGGTGTGTAGCTGGTGTTGGTGTGGTTGTGGAGCTGGTTTGTAGCTGCTGGTGTGTAGCTGGTGTGGAGCTGCTGGTGTGTAGCTGGTGTGGAGCTGCTGGTGTGTAGCTGGTTTGTAGCTGCTGGTGTGTAGCTGGTGTGTAGCTGGTGTGTAGCTGGTGTGTAGCTGGTGTGTAGCTGGTGTGGAGCTGGTGTTGGTGTGGTTGTGGAGCTGGTGTGTAGCTGGTGTGTAGCTGGTGTTGGTGTGGTTGTGTAGCTGGTGTGTAGCTGGTGTGTAGCTGGTGTTGGTGTGGTTGTGGAGCTGGTGTGTAGCTGGTGTTGGTGTGGTTGTGGAGCTGGTGTGTAGCTGGTTGTGTAGCTGGTTTGTAGCTGGTGGTGTGTAGCTGGTGTGTAGCTGGTGTTGGTGTGGTTGTGGAGCTGGTGTGTAGCTGGTGGTGTGTAGCTGGTGTGTAGCTGGTGTTGGTGTGGTTGTGTAGCTGGTTTGTAGCTGGTGGTGTGTAGCTGGTGTGTAGCTGGTGTTGGTGTGGTTGTGGAGCTGGTGTGTAGCTGGTGTGTAGCTGGTGTTGGTGTGGTTGTGGAGCTGGTGTGTAGCTGGTGTTGGTGTGGTTGTGGAGCTGGTGTGTAGCTGGTGTTGGTGTGGTTGTGGAGCTGGTGTGTAGCTGGTGTGTAGCTGGTGTTGGTGTGGTTGTGGTGGAGTGTTGTTGCAGTAGACGAGTGGTATTCTTAGCTCAGTAAGAATAGATCTCCTCTGTGACTCAGATGGTTCTCTGCAGCCCACAGAGCTCCACATGAGCGCCGTGTTCACACACTTTGTATTCTGTCTGTCCTTCACTTCACTTTATCCCTCTGCTTCACGTGTCCTTTCACTTCCTTTCACTTCCTTTCACTTCCTTTCACTTCCTTTTCTTTCATTAACTTGTTTCCTCTTTCTTTCCATCATCTGATCTCCGTCTCTTCCTTCTTTCTTTTCCTCTAATTTTACTTTTTCTTTTAACTCTTTGTTCTGTTCTGTATTTTCTTGAACTTTACTTTCATTAACTTCCCTCTGGTTTTTCATTTCCTTTCCTTCTCCGCCACACTTTCCCTCCTTTTCTCTTCTTTTTTCTTCTGCCCTTTTCTTGACCTTCTTCTTCCCTTCCTTTCTATTTATTTCCCAAACTCCCCCACTGGTTTTTATATCATACCGTAATATATTATATTAATTAGGTCTCATGTAAATCTTCAGGTGTCCAGCCCTATGAAGAAGTCACACAGACAGTCAGAGAACCTCCGTAACGAAAATAGAGTTCACTTCTAAACGTTCTCCAGTCGACCTCCAGCGATCAATACACCACAAAATAGTTCATATTAGTTGCATGTCTATTTTATATATATATATATATATATATATACATATATATATATATATATGTATATATATATATATATACATATATATATATATATATATATATATATATACATATATATATATATATATATATACATATATATATATATATATATATATATATATATACATATATATATATATATATATATATATACATATATATATATATATGTATATATATATATATATACATATATATATATATATATATATATATATATACATATATATATATATATATGTATATATATATATATATACATATATATATATATATATATATATACATATATATATATATATATATATATACATATATATATATATATACATATATATACATATACATACATATATATATATACATATACATACATATATATATATATATATATATATATATATATATATATATATATATATATATATATATATATATATACATATATATATATATGTATATATATATATATGTATATGTATATATATATATGTATGTATATGTATATATATGTATATATATATATATATGTATATATATATATATATATATATATACATATATATATATATATACATACATATACATATATATATATATATACATACATATATATATATATATATATATATATATATATATATATACATATATATATATATGTATATATATATATATATGTATATGTATATATATATATGTATGTATATGTATATATATGTATATATATATATATATGTATATATATATGTATATATATACAACAGCACAGTGTATGTTAAAATGAATTAAGTATTTAATTATTAAATAATAATAAATTAATTTGTTCATTCATAATTCGTTAAGATTAGGGAGGGGCTTAATATTTAAACTTATAATTTATGAGAAAGAATACTTTTATATAATTTAAAAATGACTATAAAGTTACACATTTAAGCGATAATAGTATTTTTTGTCAAAGAATAAATTCCCTTCACGAGGCCAAAGACCAAAATATATTCATTATATTAGTATTTATTAATGTTCATAAAAGAACAAAGAGAGAACACAAAATCAATCTATTCTAGTTTAAATAAATACAAATAAATACATATCTATATTGATCATAACTGAACATTTTGTGTGTAGTGAGGCGGATGCTCTGTATGATAACAACAATAATCCCCAACAGAGAGAACCAGAGCGTCATCACTTTAACCTCTCAATCAACACATCTGAGTCTTTGAAAGAAGTTAGAGTCATACGTCATCAATAAAAACAAACGGCACAGTCGTATCTTTCAAAATTTATTGAACCTGTTGTAATATGATGAGGTCATGGACGGGAGTCACAGACTCACCGACTAAAGACAGACGTTGCTGCAGCAGTGGAGACGTGATCTGACGGACTGCAGGGTTCAGTGGAGGGTCGACGAGTACATTTATTGTTATTATTGTTATTATTTCTCTTTTTAGATGATGTCACGGACCAGACGTTGGTTCATGACTGTTAGCTTGAACGAGAGGGAACACAATGTTTACTGCTAAATGAATGGACTGATCCTGATTCACCTCCAGCTTCAGGATGAGCTCCGTGAGAGAGAGAGACAACATTACACTTCTTATTAGTATCAATAGTGTTTGTTTGTGAATGTTAATATCATGCACTTCATCATGTCTCAGTCATTCACCTGCATCTTCATCATCACTTGTGTCATGGCTCTGTAAGTCTCACACATTCCTGTTGTCAAACATTGCAGAGTTTCTCAACCCGCTGTATCTTTAGCGTCTTTGTAAAATAACTCCTTTGGGATTCATGAGCGGCAGAAAATAGCTTCAGCACATCAAACTGGAACTCTGGGAAGTGATGATGTGCAAATGTCTTTATTTTTAAATGTTTAAAAGGACAACTGATCTATTTCTGTGATCAGAATATATCATTTACTGCTAGTGGATGAAAACGTGTTTTAATTACAGTCAAACCGTGGGACCTGAAAAAATCAACAATTTGAAATCAAAGCTCGTTCTTGAACTTGGGAAGTTTATAACGTAACATAAACGTAGCGTAATGTTACTTTACATAACTTAAACGTAGCGTAATGTTACTTAACATAACTTAAACATAGCGTAATGTTACTTTACATAACTTAAACGTAGCGTAATGTTACTTAACATAACTTAAACATAGCGTAATGTTACTTTACATAACTTAAACGTAGCGTAATGTTACTTTACATAACTTAAACGTAGAGTAATGTTACTTAACATAACTTAAACGTAGCGTAATGTTACTTAACATAACTTAAACATAGCGTAATGTTACTTTACATAACTTAAACGTAGCGTAATGTTACTTAACATAACTTAAACATAGCGTAATGTTACTTTACATAACTTAAACGTAGCGTAATGTTACTTTACATAACTTAAACGTAGAGTAATGTTACTTAACATAACTTAAACGTAGCGTAATGTTACTTAACATAACTTAAACGTAGCGTAATGTTACTTTACATAACTTAAACATAGCGTAATGTTACTTTACATAACTTAAACGTAGCGTAATGTTACTTTACATAACTTAAACGTAGCGTAATGTTACTTAACATAACTTAAACATAGCGTAATGTTACTTTACATAACTTAAACGTAGCGTAATGTTACTTAACATAACTTAAACATAGCGTAATGTTACTTTACATAACTTAAACGTAGCGTAATGTTACTTAACATAACTTAAACATAGCGTAATGTTACTTTACATAACTTAAACGTAGCGTAATGTTACTTAACATAACTTAAACATAGCGTAATGTTACTTTACATAACTTAAACGTAGCGTAATGTTACTTTACATAACTTAAACGTAGAGTAATGTTACTTAACATAACTTAAACGTAGCGTAATGTTACTTAACATAACTTAAACATAGCGTAATGTTACTTTACATAACTTAAACGTAGCGTAATGTTACTTAACATAACTTAAACATAGCGTAATGTTACTTTACATAACTTAAACGTAGCGTAATGTTACTTTACATAACTTAAACGTAGAGTAATGTTACTTAACATAACTTAAACGTAGCGTAATGTTACTTAACATAACTTAAACGTAGCGTAATGTTACTTTACATAACTTAAACATAGCGTAATGTTACTTTACATAACTTAAACGTAGCGTAATGTTACTTTACATAACTTAAACGTAGCGTAATGTTACTTAACATAACTTAAACATAGCGTAATGTTACTTTACATAACTTAAACGTAGCGTAATGTTACTTTACATAACATGAACATAGCGTAATGTTACTTTACATAACTTAAACGTAGCGTAATGTTACTTAACATAACATTAAACATAGCGTAATGTTACTTTACATAACTTAAACGTAGCGTAATGTTACTTAACATAACTTAAACATAGCGTAATGTTACTTTACATAACTTAACTTATCTGTGAAGTAAACTTTTATGCTGTTGTATTTATTCACCTGTTAACTTTCAAGCTCAATTATTCACTTTTAGGTCCCAAAATCTGAGTAAAACTGATTAATTGGACTTTTTTTACGACCGATTAGTCCAGAATTTTCTTTTTAACAACCGGCTCTCACTTCAAACCTGTAAAAAAAACTCGCCCTCTCAAACCGGAATCTTTTTATTAAACCAGGAAGTGTGTTTTGTGAGTAAACCTACATTGGATTTTATTTTGAAAAGACGCTATTTGTGTAAAAATCGGAGACTTCTTGACTCGTGCATAACCGACCGTAGAGTGAAGCGTAGGAGCGTCATGTGACGAGTTGAGAGCGAGAACGTGTAGCTCTTAAAGCTAAAATTATTTTAAAGTTTAAATATAAAGCACTTTTTAAAAACCTTCAATTTCTTCAACAAATAAATTAGCATTTGCGTCTTTGCCAATAAACTTTAAATTACCAAATTTATCAGTTAGGCTTTTAATCATGAAAATATTAAAATGATAAGAGTTAAAGCAGTTTACAGTCCAAACAAACAAATAAGCGTTTGGATTTAATACATCGTAGCATTCGGTTTCCTAAAGCAGCAACTTTTGGATACTTTTACATAATTACAGACGTAATCATTAATACTTTTTCAAAATAAACTTCCTTTTTGCGCAACAAATCAACAGACTTGATTGAGATAAGGATGTGAACGTTTACTTTAACGTTTGAATATCTTAATATCTAAAGTGATGAAAGATGAAACCCACAGATCTCTGAAGCTCTACAATCAACGTTGATTTAAATGAATATAAATATCAACAACAGGTTGTCAGGACGTCCTGTGGAGGTTGAGAAACTCTGCTTCTGTCGCAGAATATCACGAGAGAATTGAACAGAAATGGTTGATATGCAGCTCACTGATCATCAGTCATGTGATCGTCTGCAAATTAACTTCTTCATCACTTTTGGCAGTTTGAAGCTGAAAACAAGTGATATGAAGTTGTGTCGTCCTCTTCACTGCATATCAAACAGAAAGATTAAAGACGTGACGACCAGCCGGTCGAGAAAATACTTTTATTCATCGCGTGTCATCCGTCGGTTCAGCTGCTCTGATGATGTGAAAAACTACAAAACTTCATTTTGGTCCCTTCTGGTGCAGAAATGTGTTCAATACGACGACAACCAACGACGACGACGACAGCTACCCTCATGTTGCGATGTTGTTCTTCTGTTTAATGTGATTTCATCCTTTCAAAATAAAAGCGTGTGACGTCTTCTCTCTAATGTTGCTCCCTCGGACCGACTGCACGTTTAACACGGAGCACCTTCCTTATTGTGACTGAAACATTCATTTAAAGGGATTCTTCATCTTCAGCAGCCTCAGGCTGAGCGGGCGATGACACACAGCTGCTGCACACACACGATGAAGCTATTATCTCCTTCATACCACGCCTGCATTTCGTCACATTGAAAGCACGAAGAATCCTTCATGACAGCTCATCTTTTACACACAAATATATATTTAGATTCTGATGAAAGAGCCTCAACTTCCCACTGAAGCACTTTGGAACGAGCTGTATTTGTATCCATCTGCAGCTTTGTTGCATGTTCCTGCTGCTCTGAATAATAAAAGTTGGATGATGAAGTGAAGCAGAAGTTGCCAGTGAGACTAGAAGAGAGGACCAGGTGCTCCCTCTCCTCTGATCAGGGAGAAGAGTCGGTGAGCAGGACGTTCAGCTCCAGAACTATACGAGTTGCATAAAAGAGTTGAAACGTGTCCGATGAGTCTGCAGACTCTTCATCCAAACACCAAACACTGCAGAGCAGAGAGTCAGAGGAGCTGCAGACTCTTCATCCAAACACCAAACACTGCAGAGCAGAGAGTCAGAGGAGCTGCAGACTCTTCATCCAAACACCAAACACTGCAGAGCAGAGAGTCAGAGGAGCTGCAGACTCTTCATCCAAACACCAAACACTGCAGAGCAGAGAGTCAGAGGAGCTGCAGACTCTTCATCCAAACACCAAACACTGCAGAGCAGAGAGTCAGAGGAGCTGCAGACTGTGATGTAAGCAGCTGCAGTGAGTCAGAAGAAGCTCTGCTGTTCAGCTGCTCAACAAGAAGCTGCTGTTGATCTCAAACACACAGACTTTAACTGTGTTGCTGCTTGAAGCTGAACGTTCCTCGTTAACAGAACTCGATGAGACTCAGTGAAACACTGGACCTGTCCCACAGAACTGCTCTCGCTTTGAGGAGAAGGTTCTGTGAAACACTGAGGCTCCACACTGAGGTCTCACTGTAGTCCAGAACATGACCCGTCTACACGTCTATCGTAAACAATGTGAAGCTAACAGATAATTATGTCTTTATTTAAACTGTAAAATAGAGAAAGGACTCGTACATGTGGAAGAAGCTGCTCAGCGTCACGTTACAACACGAGGCCTTAAAAACACAAGACAACGGTGATACGGTCTTTCAGCCGACGTCCACACGGACACAAAGTCACCGCTTAGTTTCTAAATCTGGCGTTTTCGTTGTAGTGATGAAACTCTGAGCCCTGATGGCGTCTGTGCGGATCAGGAGGACATCTGTTGGTGAAGCGTTACAGCGCTGAGTATCAGCAACACACACCAAAGTAAAGCTGCAGGCGTCCAGGAGCTTTCTTTGCTCGAGGTTTGAGGCCTGAAAACGGCGTAAAAGCGCTTCACTCACTCTAAAAGCATTCACAAGAAGCCGCCGCAGGCTGCTGAACGTGTGACGGTGGTCACGTGAACACGAGGCGCTGTGAGGACGCTCTGAATCAGGCGTCTGCATGCAGAGTTTAAGAAGCTTCCTTTGGACACGCAGCACAACATGCGTCTCAATCAGGGTTCTACAGTGTGAGTCGCTTCTTGTGCACGGCAGCGTTGGTTTGCTTGTGTCGGTGCATTTAAAGGGACAGTGCATATTACACATTCCTGTCAATGCGCCGGAGTTAGCCAAGACGCTATTTCATCCGTCGTCCCTGGAAAAGCTTGTAACAGAAGAAGTCTGAAGAACATAGTTCTGCAAATCTGGAACGGCGACGGTTCAGCAAACAGGAATATTAATTAGCTCGTAAACATCAGAATATCGTCTGTTTCGGGGCAAAAAACTTAAACTTCTGTGCATGTAAACATCGTCGGTGTAGAAGTTTTAAATGAAGAAGATTTCACAGCTCTGAGGTGTTCATCTTCATCATTTCTGTCACGCAACACAAATCCTAGAATTTAAAATGAAAACCTGTTTCTGCTTCAGAGGCTGAACCTGGTTCATTCAGAGATGATCAGGTGATACTCTCTAGTAAATCATACAAGGATTGTATCAGCACAGCATCAAAACATAGATATTGATATTGTGTTCTCTGATAATCTGCAGGATCAACACTTTGAAAACCATAATTGTATTTAAGTGTCACCAAACTGCAGATATGTAGTCCTGGAGGGACCAGCAGAGTGACACTGAGGTCCACGTCTACGTCCGGATGATGTGAACAGATGCATAATCGATCTGTAACCACACAGACGTGCTGCCCCCTCAAATCACAACAGCAGCGGCGCCATGTTGCTGGCCTGCAGAGTGACTAATGCTCTGGTAACGTTCTGCTGCAGAGGGATTCATCTCTCTGCAGCAGAAGGTCCACAGCTGAGCTCTCCGTCCTCCCGACTCCTCCCTGAAACCTGCTGCCTCAAAAGACCCGACCGCATCAGCCTGAAGCGATGATGGACAACACCGCGTCAGGGAGACGTGTTCTCAGCGCTACAGGAGCAGACGTCTAGAGGGGGGCAGGTGATGTGTCCGATCAGGCTGCTCTGAGATGTTTGGTGCTGCATTCAGGGCCGCATAGCTGCCAGGAAAGAGGGCGGGACCTCAGTGTTTTTGGGGAGACGTGGAGGTTTTTGGAACCTGTCACACTTGTTCAGGCATATCTGCAAATGTATCCTTGTAGAAAATAATGAGCCTTACAATATGACTTCATGTGACGTATGACCGCACATTATACAACTGATATTTGTTATCGGTAACAATATTCCATCCGATTTGCTTCATTTTAGAGGGAATTCTAATGTTTTTCTTATTCCCATAATTGTGGCCATTCGGACTAACAAATCACGCTGACTTTGCACTTTTGGGAAACAGGTGCGATTCTCCCGGAGGTTTCCAAATGAACTTAAATCGAACATGAATCCCAAATCTTTATATTCAAATGCAAACACAGGCAACTTGCTTTTTAGAACCTTGATCATCTGAACGAGTCCACAGACGAGCTCGGTCTTATTCTGTGGAGTCCGACTTCATTGGAAGTGAAAGGTAGTAAACAGGTTTTACTGTAAGTGGACAGGTTGTTCACTAGCTAGCTAACCAGACAGCTAGCTCGGTTAGCCGTCTAGTTGCCCCATAAGTACGACCCGATGCATTGAGCTAATATAGCTCTTCAAATGTGCTAATCTCTCTGTTTACTTTCATCTGAACTCAGAGAGAAAGGTGAGTGGTTTGCTAGTTAGCTAAGCTACCAGCTAGCTTCTTTAGCCGACAAACCGCCCGACCAATAGAGCCGCCTGTAGTTACAACAGCTAATCCACGGAGCTAATTCATGTTAGCCTTCGTTTGGATTTAAAAACAAACATTTGAGTAGTTTCATTTACATTATGACCACAAAAGAACGAATATACTAGAGAGTAAAACAAAATATTGGAATGTCCGCTTCTGGATGCTAATACCTGCAGATGTATAAAATAAATGGCATAGTTTCTCTGTAGTTTCCATGCAAACAATCCATCCTTCAACACCTCTATCTTGTTCACCGTACTGCAGCCGTGTGTCATCAACCAGCACCAACCTGAGCCCTGTGGGCCCAGAACTCTGGCTCCAGGTTCAGGAATAGATCCACTATCAGGTGGGTGGAAGCCTCGTCTCTTCCAGGTGTGCAGGGACTCGAGCTTCTTCATGGCAGCAGAAGCTAAGCTGCACGTGTGAGCTCTGTTTCCTGTCGTATCGGGAGGCACTTCAGTCAAATCTATAATGAGACGGGGTTCAAGGCACTAGAAACTAATTTTAGATATATCTATGAAATTTGTTTCAATATGTCTGCTTCGGTTCTTCAAACTGTTTTTAAAAGTCAAATGCATGAAAGAACAGAAATTGGGTCACAAATGAGATGAAGAATGATCCCATGCTCTCCAGCATCAGAGAGGAAAGCTCTCCATGAGAGGAAGTTATCTCTGAGGCTTCTTTAACGAGCTCATCAGATGTTTCTCTTCTGATTCTTCTTTTTTTTGTTGCCCCTTTCCTTTTGTTTCTTGTTTTTTTAGCAGATTTGTCCCCTCCGGCAGTTATAGCTCCGTCATGCACCTTGTCCCGTCGTTAGCTTGACAACAATGAGGAGAATCATCATCATCACCATCACCATCATCATCATCATCATCCCCCAGCTCCCGAGGTCCCTCCAGAACTGCAAGCAATTGAATACCGTAGTCATGCATTGAGTATACGTAGCTGTACCATAGCTAATTAGGCCATAATGCTGGAGTATTGTTCACATGCCATGATCTTCCAAAAAGAAGTGTTCCTGTTCCCTTAATGCGTTAACATTCAACATGTAAATGCTTCTGAAAATAATTCAAAAAACAATAATAATAAATAGCCAGTGCACTTTTGGTGAAACCAAATGAAGAGAAGAAGTTCCAGGAAGAGAAGATGAGGGTTTTAAAAGAAGAGAGAGGGAGAGAGAGAAGAGAAGGTCAAAGTAAAAGCGAGGTCAGGTCTTGTGCATGCCGATATAAGAGAGAAGAGTCTCCACATGCTTTCTGTATATAAAGGAGCGTTGCATGGCGTCGCACAGGGAACCTGCAGCCGACCTGTAGCAGCAGCAGATAATCCTCCACGAGGCTCGGCACACTTCCTGTTTGGTTCTTAAGGTGCCTGGAAAAAACATCCGTCAACATCTGCCGTTGAGTTCCCAAAAGAAATAAAACGTTCAAACGTTCCTGGATGTGCCGCTGAAAAAGAAACACTGTAATCCACTCGGAAATGTGAGGAACTTCTTCAGATCTCAGCCGGGCTTTGTTGTTTGTTTGTTGTTGAGTCTTCTGCACAGAGCTCGGTGTCGGGAGGTTTGTGGATAAATTCTAGTGTCAGATGAGTTAATTGTTTCCTCGTTTAATTTATATATTCAACTCTCAAACTTTTCTGCCTTTTCTTAAACTAAATGTGGGACTTTGTATTCATATCCTGCACTGTTATTATTCTCTTGTTTCATCTTTTTTAACTTGTTTTTAGTTATTATTTCCTGTTGTTGAAAGGTGCTACACCAATACATTTGCCTTGAGGGAAATGAGCTCCTTTAATTCACTCACTCTTGGCTGTTAAATGACGCTCTTGTGTGTCCGTCTGTGTCCATGAAAAGCTCCAAAAACATGATTGTTTTCATGTAATCTGATCTGAAACAAGCTACGAATTCCTTATCAGAGACGTCAAAGAGAGCCGAGAGTTGTGCACTAACAGAATACCGCGAGGCCACTTCAGCACTGCACTTCTGTCAAAGTTTGAGAATGTGCGAGGAGATATTCTTTTAAATAACGGTATAAATTGGTGCAACAGAGACTAAAATATCTTGACTCTTGTCTCAAGTTTTGGAGCAGAGACACTTGTTTCTACATTTCCCAGAGTGCAACTTGATAATAACTTCCATGATGTCACTTCCTGTCTGGTAAGTTTGGAATGATCAAAGCAGAAGAATTTCCAAAAACGACTGATTCAAATATCAAAGAAACATTCCCCCCCGACACCAGCTGATCTCTGTGTGATGACCAAACAAGTCTGTCGGTGTGTTTCATGAACTGACTGAGCCTTTCTACCTTCTCTTGTTTTTGTAAATGTACCATGTGTCTGAATCAAAATGCAAAAGAAGAATTAAAATGCACCAATGGAGATAAAGCATCGAGATATTTCTACAATATGTACACCGCCGCGGGGCACGCCGGTTGCCGGTTTGTCGCCGCCTCACACGTCGGTGAGCAGCTTCCCCTTGTTCACACAGTTCTGGCTGGGCGCCGTGCAGTTGGCAGTCCTAAGGTTCGCTTCCCTGAAGTTATCGATGCTGTTGTTCATGTCCTCGTCTATCTCCATGTACTCCGACTTGCTGACCGCCGACGAGCTGCGGCGGCTGGAGTTGGTGTCCGACGCCAAGTTCTGGTTGCTGACGTTGAGCAGCTGCGCCTGCTCCTCGCCCTCCGTCTCGCGGTGGTAGAAGTAGTTGAAGTTGGACACGATGACGGGCACCGGCAGCGCGATGGTGAGCACGCCGGCGATGGCGCACAGCGAGCCCACGATCTTCCCCCCGATGGTCACCGGGTACATGTCCCCGTAGCCCACGGTGGTCATGGACACCACGGCCCACCAGAAGGCGTCGGGGATGCTGGTGAAGAACGACTCCTTCTCCTCGGCCTCGGCGAAGTAGACGGCGCTGGAGAACAAAATCACGCCGATGAAGAGGAAGAAGATGAGCAGGCCCAGCTCCCGCATGCTGGCCTTTAGAGTTTGCCCCAAAATCTGGAGCCCTTTGGAGTGCCGGGACAGCTTAAAGATCCTGAACACCCTCACCAGGCGGATTACCCTGAGAATAGCCAGAGACGTGGCCTGTTCCCCTCCTCCCCCTCCTCCTCCTCCTCCTCCTCCTCCTCCTCCTGCTCCTCCCTTACTCTCCTTGCTGTCCTGGTCGTCGGCCAGCTCTGTCCCGAGTGTGATGAAGTACGGGATGATGGCCACGATGTCGATGGAGTTCATCATGTTTTTAAAGAACGCCTCCTTGCTGGGACAGGCGAAAAACCGGACTATCAACTCAAAAGAGAACCAGATGATGCAGAGCGTCTCCACCACGAAGAACGGGTCCGTGAGGACGTTCGGCTTGTAGTAGATCGTGATGTTCCCCACGACGCGCATCCGCTGGTTGGGATCCTCCTTCAGCTCCGGTAACGTCTCCAAACAAAATATGACTATTGAAATAAGGATAACCATCACCGAGACGATGGCGATGCCCCGGGCGGGACCCGAGCTTTCCGGATGCTCGAAGAGGAGCCAGATCTGCCGCTGGAACTCCTTCTCCGGCAACGGTCGCTCCTCCTCCCGGATAAATCCCTCGTCCTCGCGAAACTTATCCATGGCCTCCGCGCCGAGTTCGTAAAACTTTATCTCCTCCGAGAACATATCCAGCGGCACGTTGACCGGCCGCCTCAGCCTCCCGCCGGACTGGTAGTAGTACAGGATGGCGTCGAAACTCGGGCGATTCCGGTCGAAGAAATACTCGTTTCGCAGAGGGTCAAAGTAGCGCATCCTCTTCTTGGGGTTCCCGAGGAGCGTCTCCGGGAACTGGGCCAGCGTCTTCAGCTGGGTCTCGAAGCGCAAGCCCGAGATGTTGATGACCACCCGCTCGCAGCAGTCGTGGTCGTCGTGGTCGTCGTCGGGCGGGTACAGGTCCTGCGGGTGGCCCGGTAGGGTGGAGGTCTCGTCCATGTTCTCCGTGGACACCACAGTCATCCTTGCTGGCGGGCGGTGGTGGTGGTGGGCGGGAAGAAGAGGAAGCGGCGTGAAGGTGAAGGACAGCAGGTCGAAAGAGAAGAAGCCTCTACTGAGGCCGCGAGCTGTGCAGAGCCTCCCTCTCCTTCATCATCATCATCACCGTCGTCTTCTTTCTCCTCATCGAACGCTTCGTCACCTGCAAAGACGGAGAAACGTCTCAGATATAAAACACCGTGAGCTGCACTTCAGCAGTGCTGCAGTCACTGGACCTCTTTTACCGCATTCATCAGGATTCAAGTTTACAGTCCTGCTGCGCTTCCTCTCTCTCTCTCTCTCTCTCTCTCTCTATGTCTATGTCTCTCTCTCTCGCTCTCTCTCTCTCTCTGTCTATGTCTCTCTCTCTCTCTCTCTCTATGTCTATGTCTCTCTCTCTCTCTCTCTCTCTATGTCTATGTCTCTCTCTCTCTCTCTCTCTCTCTCTCTCTCTATGTCTCTCTCTCTCTCGCTCTCTCTCTCTCTCTGTCTAT
>JAFEUB010001552.1:257500-280000 GCA_024529925.1 Ophthalmolycus amberensis | reverse complement strand
GAGCAGTTTGCGACAGTCTGCTGCACGCGACAGTCGGTGCTGCACGTTGGTGTAAATATCCCCGGTGTTGCTATGGTAACGGGGCAAAAACCCAGCAGAGTGGTTTTCTTTCATTTATTTAAATTTTATTTGTTCATTTGTTTTTGGTTCCTTTGTTAAAACCACATGAGCGCGAGACTTTAGATCAATATGATGTAAATATATTATGAAACTCTAAATATAGAATTAAAGGTTCTTACTCTAAATAACATATATTCACGAAGTCAATATAATAACTTGTTTTAAATCCAGTAATTCTGGTTTATTAATTATGAAAAATAACGAGATAATAATAAATTAAAATGATGACTCTAAAGTAAATATATTTCAGTAAAAATCACAAGATACAGAATCAAACCTAATAATTCTTATTTAATATACAAAATTTAAATTGTGAGATTATGAAATCAAAATGATGAGATAGTAACTGCAAATGATGACTCACTTAATCTAAATTATATGTATTTAATAAGTCAATTATGTTTAAAAATACTAGAAAATGTAATAAATGATGTGACAAATGATGAGATACCGAGATAATAAATCTAAAGTAAAAGATTTTTGCTCCAAAATGTGACTCTCTGGATCTAATTTAAATATTGTCAGCAACGTTTTAACATTTGAAATAAAAAATGATGAGATATGAAGTCACCACTAAGATATCTTCTCTGAGAGTCAATATTATGACAAACAAAATACTAGATAGTAATTCAACATGTTGACCTTCTAAGTCTAAGTATGATATTTATACGTAAAGGGGAGATTTAGGACTTCAACATTATTACTATTATGAGATTGTAACTGTAAATTCTCAGAAACAGACAAAATAATAAAACATGTCGTCAGACCTGTGATATAAAATCATTCTTTACTTTATCACACAGTAACTAACATCCATGTTTCTGTATTTTAATATGAAGTAACTGACTTTGTGTTTTCATTTGCTCCTCAGATGTTCGCAGCTCATATTTACTGATGTTTACTTTCATGTTTTATAATAAAGTTTGTCGCCAATTTCAATTACCGGGCAGAGCCACATTAAGTGCACGTAGGAGCCTACATGCTGCTTGCATCTTACACATACTCAGATCCGTCCTTGTCACATTTGCTCCTGCAGTATGGGGTAGTTTGTCATTTATGATCTTGAACTGAGTTTTTGGGGTTGCTACGTTTTCCGTCTTCTGTTAAAGAAGCTTCGAGGTTGAGTTTCATCAGACGATACGATCTCACAGATCTTCTGAGTGCGCCGGATTGTTTCAACAATTCATTCAAACCTGAGATATGAAAACTGTTTAATAGGCTTTAAACTATTTAACATATTTCCTGGAAATGTGGAAGAAAATCTGCAGCAGCTTGAATTCATTCTGAGATAAGTTTCCTCCGTTGTTATAGTGAGTCAGCAGGCTGATTATTCTGAGGAGAACCATCATGTTGTTCTATAGTTTACCTTAAAAAGACCCAAAACAAAGTCGCTCTATAGCAGCGGCGGATGAAAGCAGATTGAGTTATATATGCATAATGTATTTATATTTAGTTTTGTTCAAATTTGATGTTTACAACAGACATTTTTAGAATTATGAAAGTTAGATGGCTTCAGTGTTTGCCAACGTTTGACACTGAGACGGAGAAACGTCCTGAAAACGAGTGTTAAGAAGATGTGTGGCTGTGAAATAGGGTCCGATAGTCACTAAGTCAACTCTAAGCTACTCCTCTCTTTTTCTGCGTTTTCCTACTAAAGTCCAGCAACACGAGTCAATTTCTGCTCGTTACATGAATACGGTCTTTTCTAAATAAAGTTCAGTCTTTACAGGAAACTACTGAGGTTTGGGTTAAAAGAACTACAGAATTTGCTTTCATTTAGGTTGAGGCAACTAAACATAGTTAGGTTTAGGAAAAGATGTTTGTTTGGGTTAAAAGAACTACAGAAGTGTCGTTACTGAAATACAAAAGTTACGTGACCAATAAATCAATGTTGACTTCTCCATTCTCCATTTCTTAAATGTTTTTTATACTTCCTCGTTCATGATTACGTGGATGACATAAGAATTGATTTTGTGGGCTATCTAAGAATGTGTGGACTCAGTGGACCATCTCCGTTTTGAACTGTCTCAGTCTAAACCAACAAGTCCATCTCTCAAGATGTTCTTACTTCCTGTCTGTGGCTCTCAGCTCCATTGGTTCCCAACAGAAGACAAATCTTTAACACGCTTTCACTTCAATAACCACAGAACATGTGGAAGACCAGTTTCACTGGTTTTCAAAGACGTCTAAAGTTCAGCACCACGGAGAGCTCCGGGTCTTCAAACAACAACCCTAAACCTTCTTCCTCCTCTTGACTTCATTGTGACGTCATCATGTTCTTGTATCACTGTCGTGTCGTTGGATGCTCTGATTTTTCTCAAGCAGCTTGGAAGCCGTTGCAGGCAGCGGGAGGGAAAAGCCCAACAGATGGACCAGACCAGCAGCGAGCAGGGAGCTGGAGGATCAGCTGGAACCGGTCTAAGTTCTACTGAAGGGCCGAAACATCCGGGACGGAGACACAGACTCAGACAAAGACAAAGACAGAGACAGACTCAGACGAAGACAAAGACAGACTCAGAGACAGACGAAGACAGAGACAGACTCAGACTCAGAGACAGACACAGACGAAGACAGAGACAGAGACAGACTCAGACTCAGACTCGGACACGGACACGACAGCGACAGAGACAGAGACGAATGGAGAGAATGTTTTACTGTCAACGATGACGCCACATTGATCAACTGATTGTTGATTATTGCTCAAACATTTCTATGATCTGTAAGACTTTCACTAGCTTAGGCCCCCACCTCGGCCGGAGCGAGCCTTCGTCGGTTGTTTGGAGTGTGAGGAATGGTTGATGGAGATTTGGCCTGATGCGGTTTGGGAGAGGCTTAGCTGAGGATCCACTGCGGCTCCCGGGCCTTGCAGAACCCCCAAAATAAGCCTGTGCGCTGGTCGGCAAGAACGAGTGAGGATTTGTGGGTCTAAAGACGGCGTTGGATATGGCCGAACCGATGTTGGACGGGTGTCTGCAGGAGGGCTGAACTCCTGGAATGGGAAACGAGAAAGCCATGGCATTGCGGTGGCCCAGACGTGAGCTGCATCGAGGACGCGCCCTTGGTGGACGGGTGTCGCAGCGTCATTTGATGATTGGTAACCGACTGCTAGGTTGTCAGGAGTTTAAGGGATGGACTGCTGGGCCATCCGCGGCCCCACGTGATGCTGTGGCTACTATTGGTCCGATTTCATAGCATGGGGGGGAAACGACTTGGCATCTGCTTGCAAGGTCCGAGGCTGGTCTACGGCAACGTCGGCCGTCGTGGAAAACACCCAAAAGGCGGCAGAGGGAGCAGCATCGTTGTTGGCCAATTGTGTGGGTCCATCGCTGGAAGCATTTTTTTTTTTTTTCTTCTCTTTCTCTCTCTTTCTTCTTCCTTTTCTTTCTCTTCTCTTTCTTCTCTCTTCCTTCTTTCCTCTCTTCTTTATCTCTCTCTCTGCGATTCGTTGTTGCTTGCTGCGGTTCGTTGTTGCTTGCTGCGTTCAGTGGTTGCGTTGTTGCGTTCAGTGGTTGCGTTGTTGCGTTCAGGGTTGCGTTGTTGCGTTCAGGGTTGCGTTGTTGCGTTCAGTGGTTGCGTTGTTGCGCTTAGAGAGGGGGACAGCTTAGAGAGGGGGGCAGAGGCAAGAAGACCTGGCAACCCGGTGCCAGGAATCTGCATAGTAGGAAAAGCGGGATAGGGGAGGGGGACAGAGGAGAGGGAACCTGGCAACCCGGTGCCAGGACTTAGAGAGGGGGACAGAGGCAAGAAGACCTGGCAACCCGTTGCCAGGAATCTGCCTAGTGGGAAGAGTATGCGTCGTAGGAAAGCGGGATAGGGGAGGGGGACAGAGGAGAGGGAACCTGGCAACCCGGTGCCAGGACTTAGAGAGGGGGACAGAGGCAAGAAGACCTGGCAACCCGGTGCCAGGAATCTGCATAGAGGGAAGAGTATGCATAGTAGGAAAAGCCGGATAGGGGAGGGGGACAGAGGAGAGGGAACCTGGCAACCCGGTGCCAGGAATCTGCATAGGAAAAGCAGGATAGGGGAGGGGGACGGAGGAAAAGAAGACCTTGCAACCCGGTGCCTGACGTGACTTTGGGAAAGTTTGTGAGGAGTTGGCACGGTTTGCTTTGTTGCGTCGACTCTTTCTTCTCTCTTTTTCTTTTTGGTGGTGGAGGGGGATGAGAGGTGAGGCGCTGCGACCTGGCAACCCGGAACTTGTGGGTTGGGGGGCGGAGCCTCGGGGTGCGTGGTGGCGTCACGGTCGTTGGCGTCGCGCCAGAGTGTTTGCCTGTAGGTACGTTGTGTTTGTTTGTTTTTCCCTAACGTGACTTTGGGAAAGTTGTGAGGAGTTGGCACGGTTTGCTTGTTGCGTCGATGCTCTTAGCAGGCAGACTGTGGTCGAGTTGGAGATCAGCTGGCGCGTCTTCGATCAGCTGGTGAGTCTTCGATGGGAGACCTGGCTGGAGCGCGGGGGGGGGGGTGGCGGCGTCTTTGAGCGCTGCGTGCGGGGCAGCCAGAGTCGTCGGAGGCTCGTTCCCGAGCTGGGTCTGGAGCGAGCGAAGAAGGAGAGAGCTGGATTTCCGTTTCCGTTGTCTACGTCAGGAGGTAGCGGGTCTCCCTCTGCCGCCGAGATGTGAGTAACAGGAGGACGGCCGTGAGTCCGACTCTTCGTATTGTCAGATTCTGGCGGGTGGCTGCAGCTGGTCGGCGAGGTGGAGATCGCGGGTTTGGCTGCCCGGACCCTGTCGATGGCGGTTGGCGGCGTCCGTGGTGTACGTGCGTGGTGTTCCGGTTGCGAGTGCAGAAAACGCGAGTGTGCCGAGGCTTAGAGTGGGTAGGTATTTATAGGAGTGTGGCCGGAAGTGGGCGAGTGGCTGAGGTGTGGTCCTGCTCCTGAAATTCAGCTAAGTTTTATCTCCAATTGTGATAAAAGTCTCCTGTAAATGTAACTGTGTGCAGATTTTATTAAATGGTTAACATGTTGACACATGACACGTAGTCAATAAACGCTAAATTATGATGTGTTCAAGGACCATTGGAAAGATGAAACTCTGACGATAATGACATTTTTTACAGCTTCTGGCTGTTAAACGATGTCGTTTTGCCAATTGTTTAAAGAAAACATTCAATCCCGCCGGAGGGTTTTGGGACATGTGAGGTGGAGTCCGTCTCAATGCCTAACAGGCAGATTGCACTTTTTTGAAACAGTCCGGTAAACGAATCAGAGACAGATTTATGGTAAACAAACAAACACTTCTAGGTTTGTAAAAAGGTGAAAACCCAACGCTGACTTCAGCCTCCGGAGGGATTAATGCCGCCGGACGCCACTTCTGTTGTGAACGGAAGCCTGAAAACTCTTTGTCAACAAACACACATTCACACATTGACACGAGCGCACAGATGCACCTTGGGATGACTTCGTCCCTGTTGGCGTTCCCTGAAACGCGGCGCTGCTGTTTCATCTGGTGTCAGGTGATACCGGCCGGCACAAAGGAGAGGCTGCTGCTGCTAAAACCGGCCCGGCGTCGGGTTACGGACGCTTCACCGCCGCTGAAACTGAAGATGGAAGACAGGGCAGCACCTGAACTCCCCTCCCCCCACACACACACACCCTCCTCAATGCAAGTGGAAAAGTTGAATGTGCACTTGAACTTTGGAGAGCGTTCGTCCTCCGGTTGTTGTTTTGCAGTCGCTGAGCTCCTGTTCCCTGAAGCTTCGGTCGGTATGCGTAGACCAGGATTAGTTCTAATTCACTCGTATTATTTCATAAGCAGTCTTGTTAGTCGACCACCGACTGCTGTTGTTTGTGAGGACGGATGACTTTGGTACTTTGGAGGCCAATGAATGGTTTAACACAGCTGTATCAACCCAAAATAAACTGAGTTTGCTGTGATTTAAGAGTAATAAACAGATAAAAATGAAGCCGAAATAACTACATAATGATGCCAATTTGTAAAAAGTCTGAATTCATGTTTTGTTAGTTCTCTCCTGAAGACGACAAACAACATTTAAAATACTTGTTTTCTGATTGGAGCTGGGATCGATCGGTGTTATGCTAAGCTAACATTGTAGCAGCTCCATCAACACTCAACATAACATCATCTAGACGTAAACACGGCAGCGTCGTTATTGTTTGTACCATAGACAGTCTATTGTTTGTACACATACATTTACACATAGTTCCGTACGGTCTGTGTACTAATACGAGGTATCGTAGTCTAAATGGACCCTAAAGCATCCCCTGCTTTATGGTCTATTAGAGACCTGTCAATCACTGTGTAGCCCCGCCCTAAAGCATCCCCTGCTTTATGGTCTATTAGAGACCTGTCAATCACTGTGTAGCCCCGCCCTAAAGCATCCCCTGCTTTATGGTCTATTAGAGACCTGTCAATCACTGTGTAGCCCCGCCCTAAAGCATCCCCTGCTTTATGGTCTATTAGAGACCTGTCAATCACCGTGTAGCCCCGCCCTAAAGCATCCCCTGCTTTATGGTCTGTTTGACTCTAAATGGACCATAATGTACTAAATGAACATCATGCTGTATTGAAGAAGACTTGAAACTAGAGATTGAGACCATAAACTCATGTTTACAATGTTTACTGAGGGAATAAATCAAGAGAGAAGTAGAGTCATTTTCTCATAGACTTCTATACAACCAGAGGAGTCGCCCCCTGGTGGTCACTAGAGAGAATGCAGCTTTAACACGTGAAGCTCTGACTTCACTTTAAAGAACCGGAGGTTGCCGCCTGCTGAGAACATGTTTTCAGGTAGCTGTTGTACTTTTACTTCTACTTGAGTCAATATAATTACAAATATACTTGAACTTGGGAACTGATTTTGTTTTTTTACCACAGAGAAAAAGTTTTAAATTAATAATGAGTTCAGTTTAGATTGATGCACATCTCCAGGTCTCTTTAGGCCAGAGTCCTACTGAGAGCTCTGTACTCTTGTGTTTTCTGGAAGAGGAGGAGGAGGAGGAGGAGGAGGAGGAGGAGGAGGAGGAGGAGGAGGAGGAGGAGGAGGAGGAGGGATGCCTCTCCTTCATGCAGGCCGATGCTTCCCCCCGTGGCAGCACTCAGTCTTCTCCCTCCTTGAATCAGGGGCAACACACTCATTGAGCTTCCTCTGTTCCACGGGGCTCTCCATCCTCCCCCTCTGTGGGATATCTATGAATTATGGCACATTCATCCAGCTGGATTCCTTCACTCCGCTTCAGTCCTCACGTCCTCACTGCTGGTTGTGTTGAGGTCGGCTGGTGGAACAAACGTACAGTAGAAGTGATCACTGTTATTATCTCCTCTTCATGTAAAGCCTCAATATGTTCACATGGATGAGTGAGTGTTCACAGCAGCTGCTGCACTGAGAACTATGAATGTAGTAACCCCCCCCCCATGTCATTCATAAACACACAGGAAGCTTATATAATGACCCCACCCCCCCTTCTCTATAGCTATGTATAAGCCCAGCAGCATGCAGGGAGAAGAGCGACGCCGATTCATGCCGTGCCCTTCAGGACCAACGCATGGCCCTTGGGGGGTTTGCAGGGCCCCGACTTCAGGGGGCTATTATTAGAGTCACGGCACGGGAGAGCCGGCGAGGAGAGAGGGAGGTGAAGTGACAGATGGGGGAGGAAAGGGGTGAGTGGGGGGTAACGAGCATGCAGCGCAGCGGTGCTGATGATGATGATGATGATGATGATGATGGAGGGAAGTTAAGGAAACAAGTGTCTCGAGGTTCATGTTCAACCACAAACCAGAGTCCACAATCTAAGCCAGACATGTATTCCACGATCTCTCCCTAAACCTAACCAAGTATTTTACGATCTCTTTCTAAACCTATAAGTTGTTTCCTGTGAAGACAGAAGTTTATTTTGAAAAGACTTTATTCACGTAACGAGCAGAAATTGAAGCATGAAGAGGAGTAGGATTGGAGGATGAAGGTAACATCCTGCTCGTTCATTGGTGGGTTGGATCAGTTATCAGTTCTCTCCTTCAGTCTTCCCACCAGATGCTGAACTAACAAACATGAAGCAGACCAATGACTCACAATGTAACGTACTATCTATAATATACCTTTAAATCCTCAAAGTACACACAAAGTGTATTGGAAGTATTCAAACAACGCGGTTTGCGTCGCAGCTGCTGCTCTAACGTTCGTGCACATATTGTAGGAATGCAGCACTGTTGTTGCGCTATTGCACCTCCATCAAGGACGGTGCACTCACTAAAGCTGAGCAGCAGCTTCTTACTGTTCATGGGACTTTGTTCAGTAATGTTCGGTGTGTTTAAAGGCTGTGGGCTCGTTTTACATGAACACTTTGTGGTGGAGTGAAGTGAACAGCAGCCAGCTTGACTTGCTGTCGGGTCTCGAGGTTCAGGGTAAATAAAGAAGCATCGGGCCGACCACGTTCGATGTCCAAAACGGCATCTCCATCATCATAAGAATGAGGCGAACGCGACGCGTCGTCAATGAGCCGATCGATACGAACACTTGAGACGGAGCGCAGAGCGACGCGTTCGATGTCGGAGGAGATTCTTTGCCGACGACTGATGAGTGCCATTAAATAACTGCAGACTCCAGAGGGAACCGAAGCGTCAATACAACACACCTGATGGAGTTCACAGTATCTGTAATCAACAATATGGTTCAGAAAACACAACACATTTCACTGTGGAGATTCATGGTCGCCAGAGGATGCACGATGGGTGTGTTTACCACATAAAGCTTTTCTAAAGCTCCACTATCGTATGAAAATGTCCATTTTACTGTTTCATACAGGTATCGTACTTCTCCTACGTCACTACGGCGCTGTATTAAATGATGGTGCATTCACTTATTGTCACTATCATCAGCTTTATGACGTGTGTTCTCATGCAAATCTTTGCTTTTGGCCCAAAAAAACACTTCTGCTGCTTTGTTCAAGTTCCGGAAACGTCTGAAAACCAAACAGTCGTGTCTGAGTTCAGCGAGCTGTCGTCACTGGAGGCCACAGTCTGCTGTATGAACTAGTGTACTACCGCGGTACGAGCCAACACATAAACACTTACTGCCATTACAATAAACAGATCAAAGAGATGCAGAGTGAAAACATAATGATGCCGATTTATTAAGTCTATTCATGAGTTCTCTGGTCTGAATGGAGTTCGGTTTGATCGAGACTGTTCTACCGTTTAACTTCTAACGTTTACTGAACATTTCACTGTAACAGAGTATTGTTACAGTGTGGTGGTAGTACTTCACTGTAACAGAGTATTGTTACAGTGTGGTGGTAGTACTTCACTGTAACAGAGTATTGTTACAGTGTGGTGGTAGTACTTCACTGTAACAGAGTATTGTTACAGTGTGGTGGTAGTACTTCACTGTAACAGAGTATTGTTACAGTGTGGTGGTAGTACTTCACTGCAACAGAGTATTGTTACAGTGTGGTAGTAGTACTTCACTGTAACAGAGTATTGTTACAGTGTGGTAGTAGTACTTCACTGTAGCAGAGTATTGTTACAGTGTGGTGGTAGTACTTCACTGTAACAGAGTATTGTTACAGTATGGTAGTAGTACTTCACTGTAACAGAGTATTGTTACAGTGTGGTAGTAGTACTTTCAGTGTGGTAAAGGATCTGAATACTTCCTCCACCTCTGGACCAGATATATTCTGAACTCGCTCTTCATGTGTTAAACCATCAGCTAGACGTTCAAGACCAAAGTGACGTTGCTGATCGTCTTCTTCATCGTCTTCTTCATTGTCTTCTCCATCGTCTTCTTCATTGTCTTCTTCATTGTCTTCTTCATTGTCTTCTCCATTGTCTTCTTCATCATCTCCTTCATCGTCTTCTTCATTGTCTTCTTCATTGTCTTCTTCATCGTCTTCTTCATCGACTCCTTCATTGTCTCCTTCATTGTCTTCTTCATTGTCTTCTCCATTGTCTTCTTCATCGTCTTCTTCATCGTCTTCTTCATCGACTCCTTCATCGTCTCCTTCATCGTCTCCTTCATTGTCTTCTCCATTGTCTTCTTCATCGTCTTCTTCATCATCTCCTTCATCGTCTTCTTCATTGTCTTCTTCATCGTCTTCTTCATCGTCTTCTTCATCGTCTTCTCTATCGTCTTCTCCATCGTCTTCTTCATCGTCTTCTTCATCGTCTTCTCCATCGTCTTCTTCATCGTCTTCTTCATCGTCTTCTTCATCGTCTTCTTCATCGTCTTCTTCATCGTCTCCTTCATCGTCTTCTTCATCTTCTCCTTCATCGTCTTCTTCATCGTCTTCTTCATTGTCTTCTTCATCGTCTTCTCCATCGTCTTCTTCATCGTCTTCTTCATCGTCTTCTTCATCGTCTTCTTCATCGTCTTCTTCATCGTCTCCTTCATCGTCTTCTTCATCTTCTCCTTCATCGTCTTCTTCATCGTCTTCTTCATTGTCTTCTTCATCGTCTTCTTCATCGTCTTCTTCATCGTCTTCTTCATCGTCTCCTTCATCGTCTTCTTCATCTTCTCCTTCATCGTCTTCTTCATCGTCTTCTTCATTGTCTTCTTCATCGTCTTCTTCATCGTCTTCTTCATCGTCTCCTTCATCGTCTTCTTCATCTTCTCCTTCATCGTCTTCTTCATCGTCTTCTTCATCGACTCCTTCATCGTCTCCTTCATCGTCTCCTTCATTGTCTTCTCCATTGTCTTCTTCATCGTCTTCTTCATCATCTCCTTCATCGTCTTCTTCATTGTCTTCTTCATCGTCTTCTTCATCGTCTTCTTCATCGTCTTCTCTATCGTCTTCTCCATCGTCTTCTTCATCGTCTTCTTCATCGTCTTCTCCATCGTCTTCTTCATCGTCTTCTTCATCGTCTTCTTCATCGTCTTCTTCATCGTCTCCTTCATCGTCTTCTTCATCTTCTCCTTCATCGTCTTCTTCATCGTCTTCTTCATTGTCTTCTTCATCGTCTTCTCCATCGTCTTCAGGTCTAAACCTTCAACCCTCTGAAGCATCAGCTGAGTGACTGCAGAAAGACCTTCATCTTGGGCTGGAGGAGCATGAAGCCGGTAGTCTGTGAGACTCTCGGCTCTGCTGCATGAATAAATGATGTCGGTGGAACATGAAGTACAGAGTGGTGCAGCAGCAGCATGGACAGAGTTCTGCAGGATGAGTAACAAAGAGGTCAGATGTTAGTGGGACGCTGCAGAGAAAGAGGAGCAGCAGGAGGAACGCCGTCTGTTCCAGAGGGTTGGTCTGAAATGTTTACGTCTCTGTTTGTGGAGGAAATAAATATGAATTAAAGAAAAGATCACGAGGCAGAAATCCATTGACGTGGTTTCATCAAGGTCTTCTCCACCATGCATTATTTGAACTCTGACATGCAGAGTCCACAGTTAGGAAGATATAAATGAAACATTTGACTTGATGTATTTTCAATAAAGGAATGATGATTACGTGAGCGACCGGTTTCATTTTTCCATCTTGGAACGTAGTCGAGACTTTAAGAGCAGAACGAACAAATGTTTAACCTCTATAGCCCGATGCCGCCTAGCCCTCTGCTCGAAAACTGCATTCCCATACTCAAGAGTCCCCAGCTCGAACTACGAGGTCTGTTTAATAATGTTGATGCCAGAATACAGGTAACACTTGTGAGATGTGTTCAATTGTGTAAATATTGTGTATATGTTACTGGTTAATAACTGATACACTTATGGCACAGCTCAAACTGAAAAAGTTTCATGTTCGCCTGAAAAAAAGCACCTGTATTGAACTTTTTTTTTGAAATAATGCCTAATGAACCCTAAAATCACTCCACAGTCAGCACAACAGGTGTGTGGTCTGTCCAAGCTCATTTTACTCAGCAGGCCGGCATAAAATGAGGTCTGAGTACAGAATTTCAAACAAAATTCTGATTTTCGGAACCAGATTTTGCGCCGCTCTATTCTAATTTGATATACTATACAACTACATATTAACTATATATGCACTTGCTTTATCACTAAGAGTGTTCAATACATCGTAATAAAGCAGTTTGCAATCATTTTCAGTCATGTTCAGTTATTTCCAGATGTCATATGTCTCATCCTTGAAATAAAACTGCTGTGACTCAGTGTCTTTGTGGGATTTTTAAGGCCTGCGATTGGTGGATTTAGTCGTATGACACGTTGTTAGGTCGGTAATAGTCCATTGAAAGCGTCAGCGGTGTTATTTGGAACGTTGAGGGCGATTAGTCACTAAAAATCTTGATAAAGTGGGCTCGACCCCCATGCGAAAAATAAGTTGGTCCAGTCGAAAGATCCGCCCCGTTTTCACATGGAACGTCTGAGCGCATTGATTCCAACGCAGGCAGACGGAGCAGGAAATGCACTTCAGAGTCAGAGCTGAACCAACTTTCAATGGATTAACTGTTTTTTCCGGACGAAAATCGCCAAAAGGTCTGGAGATTTTCAATTTTTAATTATGATAATAAACACATGAATTTATTATATTATAGAACTGTTTATACTACCATAATCCTACAGCCATTATGTTAAAGCACATAAGCAGATATTAATTTAAAAAACTGCAGTAAAATATCACTTTCCGACGACACATCGATGAAGCCCCTGATCCGAGATGTACATTTAGATGTTGAGTCTGTTTTTCCTTCTCCTCTGACGGGATGGATGGCTGAGAACTGTTATGACTGCTGACTCAGCAGTTCTCCTTCCTAATGGTCTGAGCTGACTTGTGTTTCTTTTCCTTCTGAGCAGCTTCCTCTCTGTGATGGATCTGTTTCCCTGCAGCTCAACAGCCTCCTTCATTCTGAATGAAGCTTCAGACGGAGCGAGCGTAACGCCACGAGCTGCTGGATCCTCACGACTCTGCAGTCAAAGAGTTCGAACATCACACGACTCAGATGAGCCCACAAGGAGACGAGTGTTGGTCTGACAGCATTGCTGCAGTAACGACAGTCTGCTGTCTTTAAAGAAGTATTACTGTAATAAAGTGTTTGTGACCTGAAGGTGGGCGTGTTATACGTTGAGCACAGTTCATTTATTAAACATAGGTGGTAGAAACATAAAGCCTCGTTAACTTTAATATGCATTATATCATATCATACAAATCATGTATAACATTGCAGAACATTAAAGAGAAAGAAAAGGCCACAATACACGTATCACAACTATCCACACACAGAACCATCGCACATGTCACAATATGAAGGATTCTTCTCTTCCTTCTGTTATGTAACTTTATACCTCATACAGTCAAATACACCGACAAGTTAACAAAAAGGGTTTTTAAACACTGACGACACAAGTTGAGGTTTTGCAGACAGAAAGATATTTGAGTCACGTTGAATCAGCTGTTAGCAGCAAAACACCTGGAGACGAACAGATGAGTGGATGAATACAGACGGACCTCGAGTACCAGCAGAACAAAAGTCCACGATAATCATCTACTTCTTCTTTTGTCTTGTTTCTAAACTCAAAACAAACTTCTGCAGCGCTTCAGTACGAGATGCTGATCTAGAGTTGATGTTTATTCATAACTGCTGAATAATGAACTGTTAAGTTAAATATCAGCTTAATTAACACAAACATAACAATAACAACGTCTGTTTTACTTTATTTGATTCCTTAAAACAAACACCAGGAAGACTTCTTACTGCACATTCAATACATTCATTTACAATATATTATTTTATTATTATTATGTGCAACCGACTGCACAGTAATTAAAAAACAAAGCTTTCCTCTTCTATAACACAGATGTTATTAACCGAACCAGGTTATGATTAAGGCACTATTCACTTCTTTATGCACAGATACCAACAAGCAGACCAATCACCTTCTGCTGATGATATTGCTCTTTTCATGCATTATTGCTTATTGATGGATAACTGTGGTTACTGCCCCCCCCCCCCCCCCCCAGACATGACATCACTGACAGATGTTTGGTTTCACGAAGATATTAATTCATTTGGTTTGGTTTCAAATGTGGTTTCATTCCCTTCTATTGATGCCGTGGGATTTATTTCTGGCTTTTTTAATTACCTTTTTGAACCGGCTCTTTTATGGTTAAAAATTGCCACATATGAATCGATATTAGCATTTCTTTAAATATTTTTGACAAATTTGTAGACATAAAGTAGATAAAGAATTAAGATATTTTGCAATAAACTGTTTCTGGCAGCAGTGTCCCAATAATAACACACAATAAGTACCGGTAGCCACCTTTATGGATTGTTCGGGTTACGATGTTGATATCGGACAATTCTGGTAAATATTTATGTTCAATGGCAAAATTTATAACAATGTTTTTGACATAATTTCTTCTTGCTACAAAGGTGACATCTTCAGTCAGAAACTGGGGGAATCAGATATTTATGTTGCCGTAATCGAGAGCTAAACAGAAAAGCAGATATTAGTAACACTGAAAAATATCACTTTCAGGATTGAACCATTTGCAGACGACACGTCCTTATTCGCTTCAAACGATAGCGACCGCAGCACATGATGCATGATGTACAGCTACATGTTGAGTCTGATCTTCTGGAGTGAGCGTCTGCTTGGGATCCACTGATGAAAGGGAATCTCTCTCTTGGATGCAGGCTCTGTAGTCCTGATGTACAAACTGCATTTAAGGGCGCTGATGCCACGCCTACAAAGTCTACATCACCAAGACTGAGGAGAGTCGTCTTCCATCACAGATATTAATAAGGTGGGAGCCGCTGACATTTCGACATGATTTGGATTGTAATCAGTCAATGCTAACTGCCGCTGACGGCTCAGCTCTCCATCAGAGGCTGAGCTCATGACTGACTCGATCTCTTTTGTGGTTGAAATAGTTTTTAGACGTAGTGTACCGGTGTCACACCCGAGGGAACGCCGTCGCTTGCATTGACCAGTAAGAACCACAGCGACTTCCAACCTCGAAGAGACGTTTACATGCTGGATGATAATTAGCTTTTAAACCTGCAAAATGATCATTTTCTGTCGAATGAGTACAAATCTAAACATGAAAAGCAAAAGATATGAAATGTAAAGTATTCCCTTTGGTTAATTGTCTTTTCTCAAAGCTGAACATCGGTACGTACGCTGGAGGAGACAAATAAATGCATTTAGATTTCAGTTGGCCGTTGACAAAGACGTCCTTTGCTCTCCGCTAACCAATGGAAGAGCTTCAACCACACACACACACGCACACACACACGCACGCACACACACACACACACACACACGCACACACAGACAACAGGCACACCGTTTAGATGTTTATGGCACATGAAAAAAACAGGAAATATAAAATGACACATCTGCATGTGCTGTCATCTGAAACACATGAAGATTGAAACTGATCAGAATAAAAGATTTATTTTATAGAAAAATAGATCACAATAGAAGATTGTCAAAATAAACATGGCAACAATAATTGGAAATAAACAGAAAAGGAAAGAAATCCAAAAATGCATTTTGCTTCCACACTGAAGTTCCCAGAGCACAATAATCACGATCGCTTATCTCTTATTTTTGCATGAAAATGAGACGATTTCTGTCTGAACTGAACTCGGTTCATCACGAATGAGAAGGTCCTCCAACACGTAGCAGGTTCTGATGCTGCTGACTATAACGTGATCTGACCAGGCTGACCTATCGTCTTTAGTCATGAAGGACGTACTGGATTATTGTTGCACATATGCAGAATTCATTAATCATCACCACTGACACCGAGTCACAGCTCGTCAGCGCCTCCGTCACACAAAAACACCCTCGGCTGTTTTTTCTGTCTGAGGAAGCAGAATTACAACTTGAGTTCGTGCTCAAGCTCTCAGTAGTGCGAGTACTTTGTGACGGTGATAACAAAAGGAATTCTATATTTTTTGGTTTGTGTTTTTCTTTTGTCCATCTTCAGGGTCAGATGAGAAGATGGAAATCAGTTTTCATAATCTACAGTACAGACAAATTGTGTTTGGCCTAGCTTAGCACAACGACTGGAAGCAGGGGGACAACTGTTAGATTCCATTCAAAGAGAAACGAAAACGGTTGCGTTGGTATTCTTACATGTTGCAGGAATATAGATGAACTTGTTAAATGTAGTCGAGACCAAGACGAGACCAGGCGACCCACCATGAGGCCGGGACTTCTGAGAGGCTAGCATCTCACGTGCTAAGAAGTAGCTCCAATGCTAACAACTTCTAAAAAACCACAGCGTTACACCTTTACATATTTGTTTATATATATATATATATATATATATATACATAATACCATGTAAATCAGACTTGGGTTAGGTTAGCAGTTCCCCCTTGCTTCCAGTCTCTGTTGCTAAGCTACACTAACTTGATCTTGGAACATGTTCTGGGTGCAATGGACCCACCGTGCTCGACCTCTGATTGGCTGGCACTCGTTGCCTTTGTCGGTAGGATTGGTCAGGTGTAGGGTAAGAATATCAGGATAAGCCAATCAGAGGCAGCGTAGCGTGGGATTCTTAATGTAGCATCCTGGAGCTAGCGGATGCCTCTCTACTGTAAGTCCCACATTCTCATAGCAGCTTATCACTTTCATAACTTGTATTAAAGCTCAGGCACTGACTGACCCTAAAGCCACGTCAAGCAGACGGCTCTGAGTTGTTGGAAGTTGTATTTGAAGCTAACAGTTTCCCACTGCTCCCAGTCTTTGTGCTAAGCTACGATAAGCTAACACCATCCCTGTACTGGACGCACAGAGATTGAACTGGTTCCCATCTTCTCATTTGAATCTGGTAAAGAGAGATGACAGAGGGATTTACTAAATATTCATATTCTTCCCAAACATTTCATTCATTTGGTGTCTGAAATGTGCAGGAATGAAACGTTGGGACTGTTTATTGTCTGTGTGGAAACCTCTGAAGCATGTTTGTAGAAATCTCCATTAAAAGCTCAAACTAATAAATAGTTTTAGGTTTAGAAGTTTGTTTATTTTAAGACTGATCCTCACCATCGATTCAACAATCCATCCACACACACTCGCTCACACTTCTGATCAATTTCACCAATAAATTAAAATGTGCAAAGAAAATCATGAAGTCTGGTTGTGAGCTGTGAAGTCTGTCTGGATGTTTAACTAAAAGGCTTCATATATATGTAATCAGCCATATATTAATATGTGTTTACACATTTCCTCGAGCATCTTTAGCTTCTTCTTCTGGACTCAACTGGCAGTTTGTAGAGCGTTTGGGTTCATTCACTCACAGCGGATCATGAGAGAGGCATCCATCAAACAGGTCATCAGCTGTTAAAGCGTCTGTCGACAGTGAGCGGACACTGAGGTAGATGTTAGCAATAATAACAGATGTACAGCATTCTGATCAGAACACAAAACACAATCAGAAACATTCTAAATCATTGGAAGAAAATCAGAAGTCAAATGTCTGCGATGGACGTTTGTTTCCGTTTGTTTTGCAAACGAACGTTCTTCTTCTCGGGCAGTTGTTTCTCTTTCTAAAGTGTTTTGGCGGCAGACACGTTCATCACAGCGGCTTTGTCTTTACCAAACAACATGAACGAAAAACAAACGAACACACATCAGCAAAAGTGTTAAAAATCGACAAAATAATGAACCAATTCCTCTCCATAGAAAACAGTATGATGCTTTAAAAATATAGATTTAGCAACTAACTCCGCCATTCAAACAGAATTATTTCAATAAACCCGACGAGCTGTTGTTGTTGTTGTTGTTCCCGTCAACATAAAGTCAGACCTCTTCTGTCTACATGCTCTACTCTCCAGGCATGCACTAATATGATATGTTGTGGTTTGATTATGATTGACAGACGACGGGTAGTTCTTCCATCAACATCTACGGACGACTCGTTGACACATCAAGTAACGTCAGTCAGGACGTCCTGTCAGCGCCGTGTTCCCTACGAGAGTCAGGGCTTTATTTCACCTTCATCAGAGGAAGAGGAGGAGGAAGAGGCGAGCAGGGGAGCAGGGAGCAGCGGAGCAGGGATCTCGTAGTCTTCTGGTTTGACGAGGTGGACGAGCGGCTCATCGATCTTCACCTGAAGACAAAAAAAGAAACAAACACTGTTGTTCCACGACAAAGCAAAGTAAAGTAAAGCAAAGCAAAGCAAAGTAAAGTAAAGTAAAGTAAAGCAAAGTAAAGCAAAGTAAAGCATTATTTCTTCATATTCTGTGAGAGACTTTAGACAAAACTAAGCTTTAATGAAACACAAGTGAGAATTGTTAAAAGAGACAAAAGAGATGCGGTCGAGGAAATGAACGAGATCTGATGAATGGTGAATTTGACGGCAATAATAAAAGACTTAGTAAATGATCAGCTGTGTTTCACTGACTGTCAGCTGCTGCTGCTTCACTTTAATACGTGAGGAGAGAAAAGCAGAGACGTTCCATCTCTGAGGAGAAGTGAAGACGAGGAACAGGACTGAAGATCAGAGACTAACATGTGCAGTAGTTCAAAGAAGAAGAAGTGCAAATATACAAATCTAACATGACAACAACAATAAGGTGCAAATACAAGATGTATAAAATATAAACACAATACCAAAATCATGGGTGATACAATATAAACGCTGTTAGAAATGAAGAAATATCTGACAAATGTGTAAAAATGTCCCAAAATTTAGAAAATATCCATTTAGTGTGAGAAACATGCGAAACATGTCTCAAGATGCGTGACATTCATAAATGCCCCCAAACAATTCTGAAAAGTTCCACAAATGTCTTCAAGAATATGTAAAAATATGTAAAAGAAATTAATGTGTGAAAATATTCAAAACTTCTGATAGAAGTACAACACTGCAGATATTGTCCGTGTGTTTGTCTGTAAATGAATCTAAATCTGCTGTTTAGTGAAAGACTTTTACAATAAACCTGTTGATTTATTGTTGTGAGTGAAAGATGATTCACAATAAACCGTCATAAACTGCAGTTAATCACACCTCAAACTTCAGTTCTGCTTTATTTATCAGAAACCTGAACATGTGATCACAATGGACACACACACACACACACACACACACACACACACACACACACACTCTCCAGGCCATCTCCATCACAGTCACATGCTGAGGAAGCAGAGCCAAGGACACACGCAGCAGCCATCACTTCCTGTTTGTTGTGTCCTGATGGAGACGAGGACCAAACCAGAGTGAGGGGTCGACGGGGACGCGTGGACGTTAGGACGTGCACTAACAACATGAGTTATTACATGTGTTCGTGTCATATTTCAAGTCTTTGGGAAGAAAAAATCACAAACTTTCCATCTTCATGCTCCTTAAAATAATAAAGAGTAAAACACCTGAAACAGACTGCCCCTCTATTATTATTATTATTATTATTATTGTTATTATTATTATTATTATTATATTATTATTATTATTATTATATTGTTATTATTATTATTATAAGTATTATTATTATTATTATCGTTGTTATTATTATTATATTATTGTTATCATTATAAGTATTATTATTATTATTATTATTATTATATTATTGTTATTATTATTATTATTATTGTTATTATTATTAGTATTATTATATTATTGTTATTATTATAAGTATTATTATTATTATAATATTATTGTTATTATTATTATTATTATTATTATATTATTATTATTATTATTATTATATTGTTATTATTATTATTATAAGTATTATTATTATTATTATCGTTGTTATTATTATTATATTATTGTTATCATTATAAGTATTATTATTATTATTATTATTATATTATTGTTATTATTATTATTATATTATTGTTGTTATTATTATTATTGAGTATTATTATTATTATTATTATTGTTATTAATATTATTATTATATAAGCATTATTATTATTATTATTATTATTATTATAGTATTGTTATTATTATTATTATTATAATTTCGAGGTGCTGCACGAGTGATCCGTCCTATTGCACATACCCCCAAAGCTTCCTGTGCTGATGACGACACAGTGTCTTCCCCCATCAAAATGTGTCTGATTAATGCACGCTCCGTAACAAACAAGGCTCACATTTTAAATGACTTGTTCACAAGTCATAATTTGGCTTTTTTATTTCTGACCGAGACCTGGCAACGGAATATGGAATGCATCCATTTCAATGAACTCTGCCCTGTGGACTGTTCTTATGTTGGGACACCGCGTCTGACAGGCCGCGGTGGAGGTCTCGCCGTGGTCTGGAAGAATCAGTTTTCCTGCCACTTGGGGAGCACAGAATCCTATGTTACTTTTGAACTACAGCTGACTAAAGTGAGCCGGCTAAAGCCGTTTTACTGTTTTTTAATTTACCGACCTCCAGGTCCTGCAGGTCAGTTTTTATCAGAGTTCACAGACTTTCTGACCTCTATTATCAAGCTAGACAAAGTGCTTCTGGTTGGTGATTTTAATCTGCATATCAATGATACCACAGACTGTATTGCTACTGAGTTTCTCAATATTACTGAATCTTTTAATTTCACGCAACATGTTTCTGGCGCCACTCACAGGGGTGGTCACACCTTGGACCTTGTGTTTTCTCTGGGTCTTGATATTGATAATACCCGTTGTGAGGACCTATTGATCAGTGACCATAAATGTATTTTCTTTGATCTTTCTGTCAATACTGACCCCTTGTGTCTGAAACAAACATTCCACTCCCGCATTATTACTCAGAGTACAGCTGATCATTTCTCTATGCACTTCTGCTGTGATATTAACACAAATCTCAATGATGTTGAACACTTGATACAGTCATTTAATGAACATTGCACCACTTTGCTGGATAAAGTGGCACCTCTTAAGGAAAGACCAGGGCTGCCTATAACACTACTCCGTGGATGACAGACGCTGTGTGCAGACACTTCTGTCTCCGTGGAGACAGAAGTGTCGCAGGACAGAGCGGCTCTGGAAAGCTACTGGGCTAGAAGTGCATCGTTTATATCTCAAAGACCTCAGAGTTTCTTTTAATACTGGAGTAAAGGAAGCTAGAACTGCTTATTTTGCCAACCTAATCTCTTCTTCAAAGAGAAATCCCAAGATTCTGTTTGACACAATTAAAGGAATTGTTTCACCGTCTGTCTCCACTTTACCATGCTATTCTGTTGACGATTGCAACAAATTCCTTATCTATTTTAATGATAAGGTAACAGGTATTAGGTCTGGCATTCAGCCTGGGATCTGTTCATCTACTTGTAGCTCCTCGCAATCCCCTGCTGTTCTGGACTCTTTCCAGCCTATCAGCCTTCAAGACCTGATGGACTTAATTAACAAAACAAAGCCATCATCTTGCCCTCTGGATATAATTCCATCCTCTCTATTTAAGAAGGTTCTGCTAACTATTGGCCCTGCAGTAACATCTATTGTCAATACCTCATTATCTACAGGAATTGTCCCTTCCTATTTCAAACATGCCACTATCCAGCCCATATTAAAGAAACCTAACTTAGATCCAGCTTTGCCCATGAACTACAGGCCCATATCAAAACTGCCTTTCTTGTCTAAAATTTTAGAGAAAGTGGTGGCCAAACAACTTACTGCTGCACTGGAGAGGCACAACATGTACGACAAGTTCCAGTCTGGGTTTCGTAAGCAACACTCTACTGAAACCGCTCTCCTGAGGGTTTCAAATGACATTCTCATGTGTGCTGATGCAGGTGACTGCTCTGTGTTAGTTCTTCTGGACCTCAGTTCTGCATTTGACACTATAGACCATGACATCCTGATTAAGAGGCTACGTGATTGGGTGGGCATGACTGGCATAGCGTTAGACTGGTTCACGTCTTACCTCAATGACAGAAGTTTCAATGTCTCTGTGGGTGATTTTGTGTCTGTTACCTCTCCACTGTCTTGTGGTGTACCGCAGGGCTCGGTTCTGGGGCCTCTGTTATTTTCCCTTTATCTGTTACCTTTGGGACCGATCATAAAAAGCTATAATGTGTCCTATCACTTATATGCAGACGACATCCAACTCCATCTGTCATTCAAACCCAGCGAGGCATTCACATTAACTAGGCTCCTGGACTGTGTCAATGCCATCAGAGACTGGACGGCAGAAAACTGCCTGCAACTCAACGACTCTAAGACGGAGGTCCTAGTTATTGCTCCAGAGGAGTTTGTCCCCATGATCAGGCAGATTATTAGTCCACTCTCCTCTGCTGCCCATTGCAACCTGCGCAATCTTGGGATTTTCTTTGATCGATCCATGTCGTTTGACCCCCACGTTAAGCAGCTGTCCAGGTCATGTTTCTCCCATCTAAGAAATATCAGTAAACTGAGATCTGTAGTATCAACACCTGAATTAGAAATGATCATACACACATTTATCTCTTCACGCATTGACTACTGCAACTCACTTTTCACATCACTCAGTGTATCTGCTCTTAACCGTCTGCAGGTCATCCAAAATGCTGCCGCCAGATTACTCACCAGGACAAATCGACGGTCTCACATCACCCC
>JAFEUB010001552.1:247500-250000 GCA_024529925.1 Ophthalmolycus amberensis | reverse complement strand
AGCTTTTCACAAAATAAGAGATCAATGGAGAAGCTGTTGTGGAGCCTCTGATCATCTTACATCTTCTCCTTCTCAGCAGAGGATGTTTGCAGAATTTTCTTTATATTTTAAGAATTTTTTTGGCTTAAAAGTTGATTTTCAACATGTTGTTGTTTCCGTCTCAGCGGCTGTGGAGCTTCATTGAAACACGTTCGCTGCTTTTCTTCTGAAGCCCAGAAATACAAGTTTGTTTTCAATTTGAATTGTTGGAGTTGATTTTGAACAACGGTTGAAAGATTCCAATTTTGTCCTTTTTAGGCTCCCGTAGTTTACCCACAAGTGACTAAACTACATTTCTAGTAAACTTTGTGGTTTAAAATTTCATTTTTTTTCAATAAGAAAATAATAAATAATGTTTCACAACACTTTGTTTACATAAATACCTAAAATCAGCTGAGATATTAAGTAAATAAATGTAAATATTGTATCAGTCGAGCTCTAAAACATCCAAAATATCATCTTTTTTCTTTTATAAATGTCACATTGTTTCCTTTCGTTTATAAATCGTTCCCTCTAACTGAACACGTGCATGATTTTAAAACCTTAACTTGTGTCTCTGGTGAACTTTTAAAGGACATTTCTGGTTAATGTCTCAACATATTTCATCCTAAAATACCAGAAAATTAAATAACAGCTCAGTTTGGATCATTTCCTCTCAGAGTGACTACAGAGCTCAACAGGTCACGTGACTGTCTGTAAATATGAAATCACGTTTAAACGTTCAGCTGGTGAAGTCAGACAACATGGAGGTTCCTCCTCTCCTCTCCCCTCCTCTCCTCTCCTCTCCCCTACTCTCCTCTCCTCTCCCCTCCTCTCCCCTCCTCTCCTCTCCTCTCCTCTCCTCTCCCCTCCCCTCCTCTCCTCTCCTCTCCCCTCCTCTCCTCTCCTCTCCCCTACTCTCCTCTCCTCTCCCCTCCTCTCCCCTCCTCTCCTCTCCCCTCCTCTCCTCTCCTCTCCTCTCCTCTCCTCTCCTCTCCTCTCCTCTCCTCTCCTCTCCTCTCCTCTCCTCTCCTCTCCCCTCCCTCCTCTCCTCTCCTCTCCTCTCCTCTCCCCTCCCCTCCTCTCCCCTCCTCTCCTCTCCTCTCCCCTCCCCTCCTCTCCTCTCCTCTCCCCTACTCTCCTCTCCTCTCCCCTCCTCTCCCCTCCTCTCCTCTCCCCTCCTCTCCCCTCCTCTCCTCTCCTCTCCTCTCCCCTCCTCTCCCCTCCTCTCCTCTCCTCTCCTCTCCCCTCCTCTCCCCTCCTCTCCTCTCCTCTCCTCTCCTCTCCCCTCCCCTCCTCTCCTCTCCTCTCCCCTACTCTCCTCTCCTCTCCCCTCCTCTCCCCTCCTCTCCTCTCCCCTCCTCTCCCCTCCTCTCCTCTCCTCTCCTCTCCTCTCCCCTCCTCTCCCCTCCTCTCCTCTCCTCTCCTCTCCCCTCCTCTCCTCTCCTCTCCTCTCCCCTCCTCTCCCCTCCTCTCCCCTCCTCTCCTCTCCCCTCCTCTCCTCTCCTCTCCTCTCCCCTCCTCTCCCCTCCTCTCCTCTCCTCTCCTCTCCCCTCCTCTCCCCTCCTCTCCTCTCCCCTCCTCTCCCCTCCTCTCCTCTCCTCTCCTCTCCTCTCCCCTCCTCTCCCCTCCTCTCCTCTCCTCTCCTCTCCCCTCCTCTCCCCTCCCCTCCTCTCCTCTCCTCTCCCCTCCTCTCCCCCTCCTCTCCTCTCCTCTCCTCTCCTCGGTACTCGTGGCAGACAACACGCAGAAGAGTCTGGAAGGTTGCTATAGAAACTGCGTCCATTGATGGAGACGCAGCGCTGCTCCTCGTCCACGCGGTGGCGCTCGTGGTTCAGGAAAAAAAATAACAGAAGGAGCTGCACCTGATGTCATCACAAAGTGATGATTTAAAAACATCTGTTTTATAGAATCGAGTTTAATATGAGGTGTGTGTGTGTGTGTGTGTGTGTGTTGTCTCTGCTTCAGATAGACAGAAAAAAAGCACATGTAAACTTTAAACCTGCATTATTATGGCAATAAATTACTAAGAGAAACATTATTAATGATAATATTAATCATAATAATCGTAATAAAGTGCTACAATCCTTTCTAAACGTTCTCCTCGTGGCGCGTAATGGAAGACCGGTTCATGTGATGGATGCGGGTTCTCTTATAATCCACCTGGTGGTTTTGGATGAGTCTCTCTGAGGGCGCAAAATAAGGAGCTCAACCCGGAGCGCGAGGTCTGATGGACGCGCCATCCGGTGCGTCACCGCGCGCGGGTGAGAGTCAGACCTCGGTGAGCTTCCCGGTGTACGCTTTGTGCGGGCTGCAGTTGGTGTGCTTGATGGAGTCCGCGTCCTCGCTGCCCGGGAAGAAGTCGGACTTGCACAGAGACGGGTTGCTGTCGCTCTGCTCGAACTCCCCGAACTGCAGCTGCTGCTGGCCGCAGGTCACGTGCGTGTACTGGAACTGCTCCTCGCCCTCCGTCTCGCGGTGG
>JAFEUB010001552.1:232500-240000 GCA_024529925.1 Ophthalmolycus amberensis | reverse complement strand
CTCTGCAGATTCAGGACTGACTCAGCTCAACTGCCACAGATAGTTATTTTCTCTTTCTCTGCAGCAAACATATTGTGAGAGTTAGAGGTTGTATCTGCATCATCATCATCATCATCTTCTTCGCTCAAAATGACTTCTATTATTTTTCCTTAATATTTTAAAGGTCTAGTTTCTCCAGAAGCCTTTAACTTTATCATTCACATCTTTGTCTTCTTTTGTGCAACAGTTGCAACATAAAGTTGGGGAAGAGTGCGAAGACAAATCGAAGACAACAAAGGGTGCGAATATAAAATATATGCACGTCATGAACACGTGGTCATGGGTGACCTCACGAGATCGAGGCGGCCACAGTTGCTCTCCACCAGGCTGCATGACCCCAGTGCATGATGGGAAACGCCTGGCTGTCTCCTGATCAAAGAGCTGATTGGCTCTTAGATTTGACATCAAACAACACGTTTTGTAGAAAATCCAATTTTCTGTGTAATTGTAATATTTAACGCTCGATTGTTGGCTGTTAGTCTCATGTTGTGTAACAAAGTTTAATCTAAAAACATATCTGTGTGATTGATAGTAATAATAAAAAGCTTATTTATACAATACATATCAAAACCAGCATCAGTGTTTCACAGACATAAAAAGAACAAAGGATAGCATTCAATGCAGATACACGAACATTTCCACATAAATACATATTTACACACATGAATAAATCCGAACGAAGTCTGTAAACTACAAGTAGCCTACAGATCAGATCGAACAGGAAGTAAGTGTTTCTGTGACTTCCTGTTTGTTCTTTAAAGACTTGTCACCGCCCTGCTGCTGCCTGCTCTCACCTGTCCAGAAGCAGCTCATTGGTCTGTGCAGGTGGAGCTGAGATGAAGTCACGAACACAAATGAAGACGATCTGTTGGGTCATTATTCAACTGCGCGGTCATACATGGAGGTCAATGGGCGGCTGTCACTCAGGCTGCTTCCTCGTCTCATACGCCACTGAATTATGGATTTGTATACATTGTAAAGTCACAAGCAGTGCTTTCAATCCCCGAGCGTAACGGAACCAAATGCCGTCCCAGGAGCCTGTCAACGCTGAAATATCAATACAGCAGAATTCACATCCTTTCACCTGCCATCGGTAACCATGGCAACGCGAGGGCGGTGCTCTCTGACCTGTCACATCCCATCATACACTGAGGACCTTCACCAGGATGACATCATGACATCATGACATCATGACAGCGAGCCAGCTGGCACTACTGTTGTCGTTGTTTCTGTGATATTTCATCTGTGAAGTCAGCCTGTATGCAGACGATGCAGCGTTGTTAGTGAAGACAACAATACATTTACATTAAGCGCATGGCTAGTAGAGGCAGTAGCAGAAGAAGTATTCAGATCCTTTACTGCAGTGAAATTATTAATACTCCACGATGAGTAAAAGTCCTTCATTCCAAACCTTCAGTAAAAGTATTGATTGCTCAGTGACGTGATGGCTCTGCTGCATTAATGTGTTGCATGTTCACTCCTTCATATCCTGTTGTTTAGTTGAATCTACATGAATGCATCATATTCTATGAGATGATCAGATGTTTGTCCTGTGAGAACCTCGTATCTCTGCAAAGAGAAACAGTTTGCTCTTCTGCTGGTGTTTGAAGGCCAGTGTCGTGTGTCTGCCTCCTTGTAATTGCTTCTCCTGAACGTCTCTGATTGGGGTCATCTCGCTGTGGGCAACTGTAATAGTTGTTCTGCCCTTCTGGTTCTGTAGAGCAGTGACTCTGCACCACAGAGGAAGAAAGAAAATGTATTTGAACTGGTTAATGTGCAGCTGACAGATAATCCGGACGAGTCGCTCTGATGACGTCGATGTGAATCACATTTATTTACGTGTCGTATCGTAGCTCTTTTACATATTTCAGAATAATATGAATTTGAGTTTCTGTCCACTGCAGCAGAGAGAGACACAAAGAGAACTCACAGAGTGATGAACCGCTAAGTCTCCGATCTCACGGGACGACTTCCTGTTCTGTTCATTAATGAGCGGATAATGAAATTAGCTGAAAAGAATAAAAGTGGAACGAGGTCAGAAGATTTTAGAATTACAAACTCGGAAAACTTAAATGTCCCCTCTGTTCTCTTTAACTTTTGTTTTAAACTGACAGAATCATAAATATATTAGTTCAGACACAATGATCTTCTATCAGGACCTAAAGTTAGATGGGTTCTTCTGCTTTCCTGACCCCTGATTGGCTGTTAGCCGTCCTCTCTCTCTCTCTCTCTCTCTGTCCACCTGCTGTCTCACTCTCACATGTCTCACATGTCTCACTCTCACATGTCTCACATGTCTCACATGTCTCACATGTCTCACTTTCTGGCCTTGCTAAAGCTCTTTGGGTCAGAGGTCAAAGGTCAGGCTTCTCAACAACTGCAAACAAACAAACAAGCAGAGAAGAGAAGAGAAGATTATTATTATTGACTTATTTAATGTGTTATCAGGTTCAAGCCTATTCATTCTGGCTCATTACTCTTAAAGATCATTTACCCAAGAATGTAATATAATAAATAATACATCGTTATCTGCTATGTTTACAATTTCTCTCTTTGATATGCTTTTTGATAACTTTTTTAAAATACATTTTGTGATTTACGTTTTGTATTCCACGCAGTGAATCGTCTTCACTCGTCTTGTCCTCTCATTGTCTTTTACTGAGCTACTCAAAGTACCCCCCCCCCCCCCTCTTCTTCTTCTTCTGTATGTTATTGAGGGTTATTTGCAGGTTTCTATGTTTAACTGTAGCACCGATGACCGAGCATGAAGATGAGAGCATGTAGATTTAACTCAACGTTAAAGATGAATAAAAACTCTTTTCCGCTCCGTGACTCGTAATAGAAGGAAGCGTCTCGCTGGCTGCTTCCATCAGAGACGAACGGCGTCATAAAGCCGATCCTCAGTCTGAAGGTGGAGCTCTTCCATCTCTGACCCCGCGTCCAGCAGAGACCATCAATCACAGCCGGCCGTACAGCCTCTATTACCCATCAGCCACCGGGCTCACCTGAGCGAGAGGAGGACCAGCACATGTCTTCAGCGTGGACGAGACCCCGAGCAGAGCGCTCCCTCCTCGGAGGATTCTCTTCCACTCGTCTTCTTCTGTCGAGAGACACTTCAGCATTCTCACGCTAAACAACCTGTTTCACATTTTAAACGTCCAAAATTACCTCATCTCCATGAAACAAACCTTTTCTTCAGCACAAACTCAGCAAGAAGCTGTAGTGTGAATGTTTCTTATCTCAGCTATGAGTCTTTCGTTGGTACGTTCTCTTCATGAACACTGGAACAGGTTCTATCTGCAGCTTTATTCAGTGTTTGTGTCCCTGAAGAACTCATGGAAATAGGTTCAATTTATAATTATAATTAACAGACTAAACCAGTGTTGCTTTGAGTGACAGACAGTTTGTTAAAAACTTGAACCTGAATAAACAAAAGTAAAAACACTAAAGATGAATGAATGAATAATGGGATAATATTGCCAGAGGAGCGTCGAGTCACTTCACCTTCAGAACGTCTTCTCTGACATGCTTGAGCGTATTTCATGATATTTTTCTTATTTCCTTGATTGTAACACAGACACTATCAAGCCTGTTGCTGCAGCGATGATGAATAACTCTCCAATCCGACACAGCGACTACTTTGACCAATCAGAGCGCAGCTCGCCCTCAGTGGATGAGAGCTGCAGCATCACGGCGTCTTCCTCCGGCCTCTGCTGGTGTTTGGCTGCGTTGTCTTCCTGATGAAGAGGGAGACGGAGGACCGGCTCACTCTGTGGGCAGATGTATGTGAAGAAGCCCGTGTTGCATAAAGAGCAGCAGAACTTCAAAATAAGACAAACGCTTTCTGCTGGAGCCTCCAACCAGATCAATAAACTGCTGAGTGGCTCAGAAGGTCGGCTCGCTCTACACTTCTGGAACAGGCTGAAGAGAGACTCACGTGTGAGTGATATGACCTCCTGAACTCATGACACGTTGAACCTGGACAGAAGCACATGCAGCCAAACATTGAGCCACTAAAGTGCACACAGACCATGTGCAGCAGAACTCTGGACTGGACCTCTGCCGGCTCTTCAAGCTCTTCTACCTGTTTTTAGCTCTTCAGCCTGTTTTTAGCTCTTAGTTCTGGTTTTGCAGAACATTTCCTGGTTCATTCTCTAACGAACAGACAGACTCAGTTTGAGATCAGCTGGTGAACTCTGTGGAGCTAAAGCAGCTGAAGAGGAGCTGGAGACCAAAGACAGAGCTACAAGAGCCCTTCAGGAGATGCATGGAAAGGTTCTTGTATGAGGTTCTATGCAGCTACGTTGTGCTCGGATGTATTCTCTTGACTTTCTTTGGATATTTAGATGAGTACAACATTGGAGTTATGCTCATGTGTGGCTAAAATTATTTTCTTTTATCATTAAAGCTGCATTTGATTGGATCAACATGATGATTGATCAGGAGTCTGTGTGTTCGTGTCTCGCCTCCTCCTGAGGCAGCGAGACACATTACAACTACACATTACTCAGCTGCTCTGTTTGCAGTCATTATGCAGCAGTTTATGTTTTGCATCTCTGTAGTTCTTTTGTGTTTGTGTTTGTTTAGCATCTGTATCTTCTGTTTCTGGTGTTTCTGGTGTTTCTGGATGGTTGTTTCACGTCTCTTTTTAGGTTTGTTTGTCTCTTTGTAGTTATTCTGCTCTTGCTTTGTGCAGGAAAGCTTAACTAACAGTAACAGTAAATCCTTTCAATAAAGACCCAGGCATCCGTTGAAGAGTTTCAGGGCTTTAGTTAGAAGTTCTTAATTTTGTAAAACTGTGGAAACACAATATGAAATATGGCCTTACAAACTGTCCATATACACATACATGAATACATAACAACAATCCAGCATATAGCCAACATGAAAGAATGTTTGACTAGCTAGCTTCTAAGCTAATATTAACATTGCCGTCAATGGAGAAATGCTAATCGCGATTAGCATTTAATACAACGCAAATACTATATTAACAGAGCAAATAGAATAGAATATAATATATCTTCTCATGCTTCATGACGAAATACTCACAGACTAAGGTCTCTCAAGGTTACCAAACAGAAGAGGTGAAACATTAGTGCAGCGTGTCCTTTCATTAGAATACCAAAACAACGAGGTACTAACTACGGCAAGAGAGGAAGGACAAATGCGAGCATGAAAAGGCAATGACATTCTACAACACAGAAATGTGGGGGCAGAACAGTAGTCGTGTTGTGTCTCTTTGTAGTTTTCTGTCTCCTTGTAGTTTTTTGTCTCTTTGTAGTTGTGTTGTGTCTCTTTGTAGTTTTCTGTCTCCTTGTAGTTTTTGTCTCTTTGTAGTTGTGTTGTGTCTCTTTGTAGTTTTCTGTCTCCTTGTAGTTTTTTGTCTCTTTGTAGTCGTGTTGTGTCTCTTTGTAGTTTTCTGTCTCCTTGTAGTTTTTTGTCTCTTTGTAGTCGTGTTGTGTCTCTTTGTAGTTTTCTGTCTCCTTGTAGTTTTTTGTCTCTTTGTAGTCGTGTTGTGTCTCTTTGTAGTTTTCTGTCTCCTTGTAGTTTTTTGTCTCTTTGTAGTCGTGTTGTGTCTCTTTGTAGTTTTCTGTCTCCTTGTAGTTTTTTGTCTCTTTGTAGTCGTGTTGTGTCTCTTTGTAGTTTTCTGTCTCCTTGTAGTTTTTTGTCTCTTTGTAGTCGTGTTGTGTCTCTTTGTAGTTTTCTGTCTCCTTGTAGTTTTCTGTCTCTTTGTAGTCGTGTTGTGTCTCTTTGTAGTTTTCTGTCTCCTTGTAGTTTTTTGTCTCTTTGTAGTCGTGTTGTGTCTCTTTGTAGTTTTCTGTCTCCTTGTAGTTTTTTGTCTCTTTGTAGTCATGTTGTGTCTCTTTGTAGTTTTCTGTCTCTTTGTGGTCGTGTTGTGTATCCTTGTAGTTTTCTGTCTCTTTGTAGTCATGTTGTGTCTCTTTGTAGTTTTCTGTCTCTTTGTAGTCATGTTGTGTCTCTTTGTAGTTTTCTGTCTCTTTGTGGTCGTGTTGTGTCTCTTTGTAGTTTTCTGTCTCCTTGTAGTTTCTTGTCTCTTTGTAGTCGTGTTGTGTCTCTTTGTAGTTTTCTGTCTCTTTGTGGTCGTCTTGCGTCTCTCAGTAGTTCACTCTGCGTTCAGTAATCCTTCCACGGTCACAGTTTGTCTCATCGTTCATGTAGAAGACAAAGAAATAAAGAAACAGCATTTCTTCCCTCGTGTCCGCATAATATTTCTATATATTTTTGGTTACACTCTTCTCTGCTCAGATGTTACAGCTTTGTGTTTTTAATTAGCTGCCGTTGATTGACAGCTGGCCACGCCCCCTCGGTGGTCCAGTAGGAGGCGGCTAACAGACGTGACAGATGTTGATCGATGGTTCGTAATAAACTGTTTCCTCACAAACGCTGAAGATTTAATTTCAACAAAGCAGAAGTGAGACAAGAGGAGACGGCTGCTGATGTGTGGAGGCATTTATTGTCCCGTGGGCAAAGCCTGGGGGGGGGGGGGGGTTCATGTCCTTGTCAAGCTCCTAATTACCTGCAGCAGGAGGGGGGGGGGGGTTGCTGCTGAGTTCACAGACCGGGTGTGGCTGCAGTAATTCACAGTGACGTGCCGTGTTAAGTAGGACCCAGCGGGGAAACTGCAGTGGTGTGACACCGCTAGTGGGAGGCTTTCAGCACGACGAGTATCAGACTCTCAGCTCTCAGGGCCGTCATGATTCATGCATCATATCAGTGCATTGACTAGAGAATCTCCTGACAGATATACAGAGGAGGAGTCACTCTGGATTGATCAGTGATCAATATGAAATCATCTGAGTTTAAGGCAGTAAATTGGGGACAAAGTGGGTCAAACTTTGCATGTGTTTTTATTTATTTGTGAGCTATGAAGGAGATGTTTGGAGCAGCTGTGTGTCTGAATGAATGAGGGATGTACGCTGAGTATGAACAGATATGTGATGTATGCAGTCAGTGCCCACGCCTCCCAACTGGTTTAGCAGTTTTGTGGAGGAAAACAGCTCCTGCAGTCGTCCTCAGAGGGGAGGGGGGGGGGGGGGTGGACAGGTGCAGCATGAAGTCACTCCTCTCAGTTTAGACTCCGTCCACCAGCAGCATTCCTGCCGCTCCTCTCGCTGCAGGAACAACAATAACGCGGCTCAGATGACGGACGTTGGAAAGCCTCAACATGTCTGACTCTAAATGGACCCTAAAGCATCCCCTGCTTTATGGTATATCAGAGACCTGTCAATCACCGTGTAGCCCCGCCCTAAAGCATCCCCTGCTTTATGGTATATCAGAGACCTGTCAATCACCGTGTAGCCCCGCCCTAAAGCATCCCCTGCTTTATGGTATATCAGAGACCTGTCAATCACTGTGTCGCCCCGCCCTAAAGCATCCCCTGCTTTATGGTATATCAGAGACCTGTCAATCACCGTGTAGCCCCGCCCTAAAGCATCCCCT
>JAFEUB010001552.1:220000-225000 GCA_024529925.1 Ophthalmolycus amberensis | reverse complement strand
ATCTCCTCCTCATCCTCTCGAGGTGTTCGTCTCCTTCCTGCTCGTGATCTCCTCCTCATCCTCTCGAGGTGTTCGTCTCCTTCTGCTCGTGATCTCCTCCTCATCCTCTCGAGGTGTTCGTCTCCTTCTGCTCGTGATCTCCTCCTCATCCTCTCGAGGTGTTCGTCTCCTTCCTGCTCGTGATCTCCTCCTCATCCTCTCGAGGTGTTCGTCTCCTTCTGCTCGTGATCTCCTCCTCATCCTTTCGAGGTGTTCGTCTCCTTCCTGCTCGTGATCTCCTCCTCATCCTCTCGAGGTGTTCGTCTCCTTCTGCTCGTGATCTCCTCCTCATCCTCTCGAGGTGTTCGTCTCCTTCTGCTCGTGATCTCCTCCTCATCCTCTCGAGGTGTTCGTCTCCTTCTGCTCGTGATCTCCTCCTCATCCTCTCGAGGTGTTCGTCTCCTTCTGCTCGTGATCTCCTCCTCATCCTCTCGAGGTGTTCGTCTCCTTCTGCTCGTGATCTCCTCCTCATCCTCTCGAGGTGTTCGTCTCCTTCTGCTCGTGATCTCCTCCTCATCCTCTCGAGGTGTTCGTCTCCTTCTGCTCGTGATCTCCTCCTCATCCTCTCGAGGTGTTCGTCTCCTTCCTGCTCGTGATCTCCTCCTCATCCTCTCGAGGTGTTCGTCTCCTTCTGCTCGTGATCTCCTCCTCATCCTCTCGAGGTGTTCGTCTCCTTCTGCTCGTGATCTCCTCCTCATCCTCTCGAGGTGTTCGTCTCCTTCTGCTCGTGATCTCCTCCTCATCCTCTCGAGGTGTTCGTCTCCTTCTGCTCGTGATCTCCTCCTCATCCTCTCGAGGTGTTCGTCTCCTTCTGCTCGTGATCTCCTCCTCATCCTCTCGAGGTGTTCGTCTCCTTCTGCTCGTGATCTCCTCCTCATCCTCTCGAGGTGTTCGTCTCCTTCTGCTCGTGATCTCCTCCTCATCCTCTCGAGGTCCTCCTCCTAACGGGCTTCTGATTCCTCATCTAAGCGTCGAGAGGAAAGTTTGTCTCTTGACCACGGAGCTCTCGAGGTGATTCTAGATTCTAGAGGCCCACTCACTGAACAGGAGGAACCACGTCTGGGACTAATTAGTGCCGAGATGACCCCCCCCCCCCCCCCCCCCCCCCCTCTGTGACTATGTGAGGTCCACTGAACTCCGTCAGGCAGAGAAACGTCTCTCATTGGTGGAGACTGTCAGTCAGCTGGATCCGGATTCAAACGCATTCAAACTTTCCTGAGAACGTTTAAACATTAAAATGAAGCTCAGCATGTTTGCAGGTTATGAACATTATTACTCCATGACCAACAGTATGTGGACACTTCTTCTTCTCTTCTTCTGCTTTGGACACGACCTGGAAAAAGTCTCTTAATGCGACAACAAACAACGACGTTCTAGTCTCCAGACTGAACGCCACAGTGCTGGTCTCAGGACAGTTCAGGCTACTATGAAACACTCTCTGTCACCATGGTGACAGCTCCATAGATTACTGCTGGGACTCCGCCAACCAATCATAGCGTGATGTCATCGGGATGGGAGGAGCTATGGACCGACATCTGGTAACAACAATGCTGTTGTGTTTCTGTTCGTAACCTTTACTTAGTTTCACAGTTCCACCCGGAGAACAAACATCCACATCCTTCTTCATGTCCCCTGACTTCCTGTTTGCTCGTGTCAGAACTACTATTTAAATATGGGTCGTATGACGACCACACGGACGCTTTAGGGCAGGTCGGTCTGATATGACACTGAATAAAGACATTGATTGTCGTTCTGATCCGAGCCGACGCCGTATGTCTGCTGGGTCTGATCATCGAGCTGATAAAGCATCCCCTGCTTTATGGTCTATTAGAGACCTGTCAATCAGCGTGTAGCCCCGCCCTAAAGCATCCCCTGCTTTATGGTCTGTTTGACTCTAAATGGACCATAATGTACTAAATGAACATCATGCTGTATTGAAGAAGACTTGAAACTAGAGATTGAGACCATAAACTCATGTTTACAATGTTTACTGAGGTAATAAATCAAGAGAGAAGTAGAGTCATTTTCTCATAGACTTCTATACAACCAGAGGAGTCGCCCCCTGGTGGACATTAGAGAGAATGCAGCTTCAACACTTGAAGCTTTGACTTCACTTTAAAGAACCGGAGGTTGACATCTGGCTAAAACTCAAGAGTTAACGGTCAACGGTTCGATCCCCGACTGGGATGTGTGACGTGTCGAAGTGTACCTGAGCAATACACTGAACCCCCGATCAATGGCAGCCCACTGCTCCCTATATACAGGGGTGGGTCAAATGCAGAAGTCAAATTTCGTGGATGTGTAAAAATGTATATGACAATAAAATCCTAACTTCAACACACAGAGGAAGGTGCAGGTCTACGTGGATGTATAAACCCAGAGCAGCTGATTCTCTTTGCTGAGTGGATTCTGGGGACAGTTGGTCCATTCGTACCTCTGGTGCAAAAAGACTTTACTTTGAGAAACGTAACTGTTCAGATGCACCATCGTCACGTAAATACAAGCTAAATATGGAAAGATAAAGATTTGAATTATAAACGTCCAGTTAATAGTGTCAACAAGACGCTCAGAGCTTCTGTCTCTGGAGGAGTCAGCGTCTCCTTTCCTTTAATAGAGCATCTCCTTTGCTTTAATAGAGCGTCTCCTTTGCTTTAATAGAGCGTCTCCTTTGCTTTAATAGAGCGTCTCCTTTCCTTTAATAGAGCGTCTCCTTTGCTTTAATAGAGAACTATTCTTGTTCCTTGGAGGTTCCAGGAGACTGAAGAGGAACCGCAGGCTGATCGCTCTGGTCCCGTCTGTAACATGAGACTCTTTGTGCTCTCGGCTTCTTATCAGCATGTTCCAAACATCAGATCAGTGAGCGAACATGAAGCTGTGAGTGTCTCAGGAGGAAACAATCTGATCCTGAACCGCTGCAGCTTCATCACGACGCTTCATGATCCCGTGAACCTCGTTACCTCGTTAACCTCGTTACCTTTCATCTTGTATCTGCTCTCTTCACTGCTTCACATCACAGCTGCACAGGATCAATAAAGTAAAGAAGGGTTTATTTATAATACTTGATTTGATTCATTTTCTCTGAGGAAAGTGTTAAAAATACGAAACATTGAGTTGATTTTAAAGTCGCTTTTGTCCAAAGTGGCAAAATAATAAGTTCAATTTCATGATTCATTTTCACATTAAAATGATCAAACTGACTTTGCAGAACTGAATTCTTTGAACGAGAATCTTTCATCAGTTTTGATTCTGAACATTTGAATCAATCTGGACTTTTCAGTGAAGATCTTTCGTCTGAACGTTAATTTAAACTCTTTTCATTCGTCACCATTTACAGATTATTGCGTGATTATAAGTATTAATTGTAACACAATGAAGAAGAGAGCAGTGACACCAGGCCATGAACTGGTTCCGGTTCCTGCTCACAGATCTCCTCGCTGAGCCTCTGGTGGTCGCTTTGGCTCCCGGTCCACATCATCCTGACTCCTCCTCTTCCCTCTCAGGTGAACAGAGCGGCTCTGTCCGAGCCGACAGGTGCTCCGTGTTCGAGTGCTGCCAACTGCAACTGGGCGAAGGTTTGGCAGGAAGCCAGCGGCACCACAGCCGCTCCTCATGGAACACAAACACACATAATGAGCATGAAGTAAGCAGAGGAAGGCCGCATGAGGACAAACATGGCCGCCGTGTTATTTCCTCACATAAGCAGGCGAGTTTATCCCGAGTAAACAACACACCCAGTTTACCCCTCAGTTAGAGGAAACACTGAAGCTGACTCACGCTTCACAGTGCAGCTCTGTTGTCTCACTTCTGGGTTCATGTTCCATAAAAACACACATTTATTCTTTATGTGGAGCTCCACTATCTTACACAAAGTGTCCAAACAAAAACATTAAAAACGAATTAAAATGTTTCCATGAAATACATTTTGTACATGTTTTTACATCTACACTAAAAAAAACACTTTCAACGAACTTACTAAAATCATGGAAAGAATTTCCACACGATTGAACTGCTTTCCTTAAGCATGAAGCAATTATGTTGGTCCAACTTATCTTATAGGGTTGGATCAACTTATCTTATAGGGTTGGATCAACTTATCTTACTAGGGTTAGATCAACTTATCTTATAGGGTTGGATCAACTTATCTTACTAGGGTTAGATCAACTTATCTTATAGGGTTGGATCAACTTATCTTATAGGGTTGGATCAAGTTATCTAATAGGGTTGGATCAACTTATCTTACTAGGGTTAGATCAACTTATCTTATAGGGTTGGATCAACTTATCTAATAGGGTTGGATCAACTTATCTTACTAGGGTTAGATCAACTTATCTTATAGGGTTGGATCAACTTATCTAATAGGGTTGGATCAACTTATCTTATAGGGTTGGATCAACTTATCTTATAGGGTTGGATCAAGTTATCTAATAGGGTTGGATCAACTTATCTTACTAGGGTTAGATCAACTTATCTTATAGGGTTGGATCAACTTATCTAATAGGGTTGGATCAACTTATCTTATAGGGTTGGATCAACTTATCTAATAGGGTTGGATCAACTTATCTTACTAGGGTTAGATCAACTTATCTTATAGGGTTGGATCAACTTATCTAATAGGGTTGGATCAACTTATCTTATAGGGTTGGATCAACTTATCTTATGGGGTTGGATCAACTTATCTTATAGGGTTGGATCAACATATTTCACCGCTGTAAAGTTAGTTCGACCAACCCTAATAAGTAAAGTCGGACCCAACCCTTGTAAATATGTTGAACCAACCCGAATAAGTTAATTGATTCGACCCAAGTAAATTAGGTTGCACCAACATAATTGCTTCTTGCTTAAAGAAAGCAGTTTAATCGTGTGGAAATACTTTCCATGATTTTAATAAGCGTTGTTGTTTTAAGTGTACATCCCTGCAGACTCATTGAGTCCTGGCTCAGTAAATCCTCCACCGCTTTGTG
>JAFEUB010001552.1:157500-215000 GCA_024529925.1 Ophthalmolycus amberensis | reverse complement strand
AGCAGCACGTGGACTTGTCACATCTGCTGCCTGCATGTGATGCAGCTCATCAGTATTCTCGTCCATATTTGGGTCACAGAATCCCGATGTGCTCTGCTCATTTGCATAATCACAGAATAGCATCCAAACCCCTCTTTCTTTAATGTGGGGGGGGGGGGGGGGGGGGGGTGTGCTTATTGTTTATCACAGTAAACTACAGTGAATCATGTTTAACACTCAACGTGGACTAATGTGTTGTATCCAAAGATAACAACACTTCTTCTTCATGTGTTAGAATAAAGACTTCTATCGAATCTTATTCCCCCGCTTTGGTCCAGTCTGACATTCTGGATTGATCATCATGAAACCGTGTGTGCTCATGCTCCCCAGAGGATTCATCTTCCTCCTTTAGTGCATCGTTCACTGAAATATCTCAACAACTAATAATTGTATTGCGATGCAGCTCAGCACAGACATTAATATTCCCACAGGATGAGTGTGATCTCATTCCCATCAGCCTCATCTGTTCTCTGTGTTCCTCCACCACGACGGTTATGTTTCTGTTTGTTTGTCTGTTTGTCAGCATTACAGAGGAAATGTGGTGGAACGCTGCAGCATTGACCAAGAAAGAAGCCGTTATATTTGAGCCTTTATTCTCCTTCTGCTTATTAAATGTATCATGTCGGACAAAGATGGTGAGATGCTTTTTAAATGAAGCATTTTACCTGCTGAACATTTGAGTTCATTCATTTATTTTAAAAGGATCCCAATAAGCTGGTACCCAGGTTCTGACATCAGTGGATCATATTCATCACACACACTGTCTACAGAATCACATTATTATTATTTACCCTGAACACAGCAGCAGCATCATACCGCTGTCACGTGCTGGGAACCAGCAGTGGGCCCAGAGTCGTTCCCTGAGGAACTCCAGAAATCATGATATCTCAAGACAACATTAGAAACAATTTTAAAACAAATGATATCGATAATTAGACAAGTTATGAGGATACAATAACAGTTTGATATCTTGAGATAATAAAGTAACAGATGACGTTAAGATAATAGACCTAAAACAACCAGAAGCTGCAGCAGCAAAGTTTGAGGAACCTTCCCGATTAGCTTTGATGAAAGCTTAACTCCTTCTTAATTACCTCCTTTAAGAACAATGGAACCCTCTGACTGTGCAGTGTTTGACTTTGCTCTGATTTCATATTATTTATGTCTTTATTCGGGTCCCTTCTGTCTCATGTAACTCCCTCTCCGTAACGCTCCGGGTTAAAAGACAAAGACTCTTTCTCTGAAATTGCTCCCAACAGAGTTTTTGAGAGCTTTGCATATTTTTGGGGTAAATCCTAAATCCTTCCTCAGCGGGAGCGTCAGAGTCTCCTGAAGAAAGGAAACGGGAGACTCTTCAGATTTGAGTTTGACGGAGCTCCGTATTAAAATGAAAAGCCTTTTTCTCTCTGACAGATTCACACCTCAGAGAGATATTAAGTAGAGGCTGGAATATAATGTGATCATATTGACCAGTAAAGAGGAAATATAAAGCAACATGCAGCAGATCAAATATATTACAACAATAAAGGTACAAAACAGTTCATCAGTCAAAAAAGAAATGACAATAAAATACTTCAAAGAAAGCATAAAATATTCAAACAGAATAAAAGGATTTCACTTGTAATAAAATACTTTAAAACATATTTGGGTTAATAAATAAGATAAGAAGTTGAATATCAATTAAATCAATATTAATATCAACGTCAGACATGTGAATAACGTAAAGATGGACTAAATAAAAACAAGAACTTCTCCTTCTTCTTCTTCTTCTCCTTCTTCTCCTTCTTCTTCTTCTCCTTCTTCTCCTTCTCCTTCTTCTCCTTCTTCTCCTTCTTCTTCTTCTTCAACAATTGAAATGATGAACATTAAATTGTGGTTTTATTGTAGCTCTATTTTATTCTTTATCTACTTTGATTTGTGTACTTGTACCAGCTGCAAAGTACACACTGGTTTATGAATATATGAGAACACCTGTTTTAATTGAGTGGAATAAAAACCATTTAAAATGTATAAAGTTGAGTTCGAGGACAAGCAGAGTGTGGGACATCAGGGTTCAATCCGCTGCAGAGCGTCAACTCCGTCCAGCAGACGTCAGGATTTCACAACTTTAGAACCTGAAACACTGAACATTTATTCATCTTGTTCTTTAATATGAATACATCCGATATGAAGAGAGGTTGTTTCACTTCAAGTAACTTAAAGTAAATGTAACATCTGCTGGACTGATAGCACCCGATATCTGAGGTTAAACTCCACTAGTGACCAACTCCAAACACAAACAATATATATATATATATATAATATATGCTATATCATGACGTATCATGGCAGGATAAACACATGTATGATTAATAACGACACTAACAACACTAACTTTATTTATTGACTGTGTTTACTCAGGTTTGACCCCAGTCTGCTGTGGAAAAGGGGATTTATTTCCAAATTTAAAATATGAATAAAACAACTTCCATCATTAAAACAATGTTCCTTCATGTTATTGTTTGTTTTGTAGTATTTTAGTTTTTATATTATCAAAATATAATCAACTAATTCATTATGATGCAATGAAAAGTGACACATTACGCACATTAATGTTACAATCATTATAATTCAATAATATAAAACATATTCTGTATAAAGAGTACTTTTACTTCCGTTAGTATTACTAATAGTATATATATATGTTGATGATAATACTTGTGTACTTGTACACTGTGGTATTACTACTCTTTCTGTAGTATGACGTCAGAGTTCTTCTTCTTCTACACTTTATTTGCACATTTATAAAAAAAACATGGGTTTGGCGGAGCTGTGAACTGCGCATGCGCAGTGGTCTTTTCTCCCAGCCCAGTTGTTGCAGGAAGTTTGCGTCAACTCTCCACCTGTTGGATGTTTAGCTCATCTCCCGCTACAGGTGAGGGTTTGACCGTCTCGTGCTGCTTCCTGTCTCCTCGTGCACATTATCTCACACCATATGAAGCGTCTGTCGGTGTGAAATATCATATTTAACCGTGTTTTCAGCGCGTGCGTCGCTGATTAAACGCAGGTTAATGAAGCAGGTGAAGCTAAGATGCTAATGATAGCTCGTTGTGTTTACCTTTAATGATTCTATTAACTTTAAGTATCACGAACTAACAGTGCTTCATAAGTACTACTTCATTCAGTACCTCAGTGTAGAAATACTCTGTTACCAGAGGTAGACTGTAACAGTACATCTACTAAAGTAACAGTCAAGGTAGTTGTAGTAGTTTCTACTTCTCCTGTACTACATCTCAGAGGTAGTTATTGTACTTTATACTACATCTCAGAGGTAGTTATTGTACTTTATACTACATCTCAGAGGTAGTTATTGTACTTTATACTACATCTCAGAGGTACATGTTGTACTTTCTACTACAAGCACCACAAAGTAGTACTTAGATACAGTATTTGAGTAAATGTACTCAGTTACTCATCAGATGATTTGTTTCTCTTTCCCTCAGAAATGACGTCACCATCAGATCTGGAGCAGCTGGCAGAGATCGGTGAGTTTAAACACTTTATTATTTATTATAGAAATGCTGTTTATATATTAAAAAACACATTTTTATGTCCAAAAGAGAAGTTAAAAACATAATTAAAACCAAAACAACCCGACTGAGACACTCGTCACACTTCAGAAGAATAAACACATTATACATTCAATAAGTTTAATATTTAAAAACAATCCTTTATGTTGTTGATTGCTTAATTTTTACGTTACTTAAAGTTTTATGAGCTAAAAACAAACTTCAGTGCGTTATTGTTGATGTTTGTATCTTCAGTTATTGAGCGCAGTGATTCTCTGTGACATCACACTCTCAGCCTCTGATGTCGTGTTCAACAACAATACAAAGCTTCAACGTTGAGCTGAATCGACACCTTTCTGAAACAAACATCACATTATTTATGTAGCAGTAGGTTCAGCTCAATCTTTACTGTTTATTCATGACATTAAATGCAGTTTCTCTTTTTAAAATAGGAACTTTCTCACTTTCTTGTTTGTCTCAGAGAAGAGAAGCCGCATGTGGTCCCGTTGTATATTGTTGTATATTAACAGAGTAACAGAGTAGATGTTGTACTTCAGAGACATTCCGTCTCTTCCTGCTCTCTGATGTAATCTCCGTCGGATCGTTTCCTCACTCATCAGTGTGTTTATGAAGCACTTCCTCTGGTCTGTACTTCAGCAGCAGACCAGGGTTCACTAGAAGCTGGTCGCTGTGGTGGAGCAGGAACTTGTGATGTAGCTGCTGTGTGTAGTGGAGACGGGTTTCCTGTCTACGCCCCGTATTCAGGGGTTTCCCACGGGATTGTGGGTAAACCTCGGACCCTTTAAGGTGGATTTATTCCCTCTTAACTGTGACAGAGCTTCAGAAGGATGAAGAGGAGGATGATGATGATGTCACAGACGGTCCGTCGGTTCCTCCAATCAGCAGATCCGGTGCTGATTCTTGTCACCCGTATTATGACGTAGCTCGACACGGAATCATCCAGGTCTCAGGTCAGTTTGAAACTGTTCAGGTACCTGTTCAGGTACTCTGTTCTCTACCTGTTCAGGTACTCTGTTCTCTACCTGTTCAGGTACTCTGTTCTCTACCTGTTCAGGTACTCTGTTCTCTACCTGTTCAGGTACTCTGTTCTCTACCTGTTCAGGTACTCTGTTCTACTACCTGTTCAGGTACTCTGTTCACTACCTGTTCAGGTACTCTGTTCTCTACCTGTTCAGGTACTCTGTTCTCTACCTGTTCAGGTACTCTGTTCTCTACCTGTTCAGGTACTCTGTTCACTACCTGTTCAGGTACTCTGTTCACTACCTGTTCAGGTACTCTGTTCTCTACCTGTTCAGGTACTCTGTTCACTACCTGTTCAAGTACTCTGTTCTCTACCTGTTCAGGTACTCTGTTCTCTACCTGTTCAGGTACTCTGTTCACTACCTGTTCAAGTACTCTGTTCTCTACCTGTTCAGGTACTCTGTTCTCTACCTGTTCAGGTACTCTGTTCTCTACCTGTTCAGGTACTCTGTTCACTACCTGTTCAGGTACTCTGTTCACTACCTGTTCAGGTACTCTGTTCTCTACCTGTTCAGGTACTCTGTTCACTACCTGTTCAAGTACTCTGTTCTCTACCTGTTCAGGTACTCTGTTCACTACCTGTTCAAGTACTCTGTTCACTACCTGTTCAAGTACTCTGTATGCTACTTGTTCAGGTACTCTGTACTCTACCTTTTTCCTTTCCAGGTGACGACAGGTACGGCAGGAAGTTGATCATCTTCAGCAGCTGCTGTTTGCCTCCATCTCACCAGCTGAACCACCGCCGCCTGCTGGAGTGAGTCCAGACTAAAGCCTTCACACCTGTAGACTGAAACACACCTGAAGACTGAAACACACCTGAAGACTGAAACACACCTGTAGACTGAAACACACCTGTAGACTGAAACACACCTGTAGACTGAAACACACCTGTAGACTGAAACACACCTGTAGACTGAAACACACCTGCAGACTGAAACACACCTGTAGACTGAAACACACCTGTAGACTGAAACACACCTGTAGACTGAAACACACCTGAAGACTGAAACACACCTGTAGACTGAAACACACCTGTAGACTGAAACACACCTGTAGACTGAAACACACCTGTAGACTGAAACACACCTGCAGACTGAAACACACCTGTAGACTGAAACACACCTGCAGACTGAAACACACCTGTAGACTGACACACACCTGTAGACTGACACACACCTGTAGACTGAAACACGCCTGTAGACTGAAACACACCTGTAGACTGAAACACACCTGTAGACTGAAACACACCTGTAGACTGACACACACCTGTAGACTGAAACACGCCTGTAGACTGACACTAACCTGTAGACTGACACTAACCTGTAGACTGACACACGCCTGTAGACTGAAACACACCTGTAGACTGAAACACGCCTGTAGACTGAAACACACCTGTAGACTGAAACACACCTGTAGACTGAAACACACCTGTAGACTGACACACACCTGTAGACTGAAACACGCCTGTAGACTGACACTAACCTGTAGACTGACACTACACCTGTAGACTGAAACACACCTGTAGACTGAAACACACCTGTAGACTGACACTAACCTGTAGACTGACACTAACCTGTAGACTGACACTAACCTGTAGACTGACACTAACCTGTAGACTGACACTAACCTGTAGACTGACACTAACCTGTAGACTGACACTAACCTGTAGACTGAAACACGCCTGTAGACTGACACTAACCTGTAGACTGACACTAACCTGTAGACTGACACACACCTGTAGACTGACACTAACCTGTAGACTGACACTAACCTGTAGACTGACACTAACCTGTAGACTGACACTAACCTGTAGACTGACACTAACCTGTAGACTGACACTAACCTGTAGACTGAAGCACACCCGTAGACTGAAGCACACCCGTAGACTGAAGCACACCCGTAGACTGAAGCACACCCGTAGACTGAAGCACACCCGTAGACTGAAACACCCGTAGACTGAAGCACACCCGTAGACTGAAGCACACCCGTAGACTGAAGCACACCCGTAGACTGAAGCACACCCGTAGACTGAAACACCCGTAGACTGAAGCACACCCGTAGACTGAAGCACACCCGTAGACTGAAGCACACCCGTAGACTGAAGCACACCCGTAGACTGAAGCACACCCGTAGACTGAAGCACACCCGTAGACTGAAGCACACCCGTAGACTGAAACACCCGTAGACTGACGCACACCCGTAGACTGAAGCACACCCGTAGACTGAAGCACACCCGTAGACTGAAGCACACCCGTAGACTGAAACACCCGTAGACTGAAGCACACCCGTAGACTGACGCACACCCGTAGACTGACGCACACCCGTAGACTGAAGCACACCCGTAGACTGAAGCACACCCGTAGACTGAAACACCCGTAGACTGAAGCACACCCGTAGACTGAAACACCCGTAGACTGACGCACACCCGTAGACTGAAGCACACCCGTAGACTGAAGCACACCCGTAGACTGACGCACACCCGTAGACTGAAGCACACCCGTAGACTGAAGCACACCCGTAGACTGAAGCACACCCGTAGACTGAAGCACACCCGTAGACTGAAACACCCGTAGACTGAAGCACACCCGTAGACTGAAGCACACCCGTAGACTGACGCACACCCGTAGACTGACGCACACCCGTAGACTGAAGCACACCCGTAGACTGAAGCACACCCGTAGACTGAAACACCCGTAGACTGAAACACCCGTAGACTGACGCACACCCGTATACTGAAGCACACCCGTAGACTGAAGCACACCCGTAGACTGACGCACACCCGTAGACTGACGCACACCCGTAGACTGAAGCACACCCGTAGACTGAAGCACACCCGTAGACTGACGCACACCCGTAGACTGACGCACACCCGTAGACTGACGCACACCCGTAGACTGACGCACACCCGTAGACTGACGCACACCCGTAGACTGACGCACACCCGTAGACTGACGCACACCCGTAGACTGACACTCACCTGCACTCACTCACATGATGCCTGTGTTGCTCGTGGTCTCTGCAGGTACCTGAAGTTCACGCTGGACCAGTATGTGGAGATGGACTACATCCTGGTTTACTTCCACCACGGCCTGAGGAGCAGCAACAAGCCGTCTCTGAAGTGGCTCCGAGAAGCGTACGCAGAGTTCGACAGGAAGTGAGTCTCCTCAGTGAAACCTGACGGTTACTTTATTTTGGTCTCTTTGAGTTTGAATTGTACTGAACTTATATTATTAGTGTTCAGAACTCTGATTTAGTTTATTTTGAACAGGTACAAGAAGAACATGAAAACTTTGTACGTCGTTCATCCGACAAACTTCATCCGAATCGTGTGGAACATCTTCAAACCTCTGATCAGGTAAAGAACTCACCTGCTGGACCTCAAACCGTGTGAAACGTTGAAGCTTCTTCATGTTTCTTCTTCTTCAGTCACAAGTTTGGGAAGAAGCTGATGTACGTGAACTACCTGACCGAACTCAGAGAACACCTGAACTACGAGCAGCTCATCATCCCCCCCGACGTGCTCAGGTACTCGACTGCTCGTCATCCAGGAAGTGGTTTAGATCGGCTGAGTAACCTGGTTCTAGAGGGGAACCGGTTCTAAATGAGTATGAAACAGAGTATTGATGCTATTTGATTGCACATAAGAATAATAGAGCAATGTCTATTTTTCTGATATCTTATTTTATTTTTATTAAAATAAAAAAATATTTGTATTTCTTTTAATTTTGTTATTTTTGTATTTTTTTGTATTACATTTTTTTGAATATTTTTTTAATAATTGTCTTAATTAATAATTTATATGAATACATGAACTGATATGAAAACCATTGTTTTTGTGCGTCTCTCAGACACGATGAGAAGCTTCGAGCTGCTCAGAGAGGAGGAGGAGCCCCCCCCTCACTGAAGACCCCCCCACCCCGACCCCCCCTCCCCACACAGCAGTTTGGAGTCAGTCTGCAGTAGTGAGTAGTTCACTGACGCACCCAACGCGTAGTTTAGACGAGCGTCTGTCCTTCTGACGGCGAGTTGTTTGTTGTTCAGCATCAGAGAGAAGAACAGCGAGCAGATGATCCCTCCTGTGATCCGTCACACTGTGAGCTACCTGAAGCAGAGAGGTGAGTGCTGATGTCATCAGGTCATGGTGTCATGGTTGTTCATATTTAATTATAGAATGTAAACTAATAAATCATGAAAGATGAGCGTATTTCTCGGTGATGTTGTGAGTTTCAGGTCTGAGGACCGAGGGCATCTTCAGACGCTCGGCTCGAGTTCAGCTCATCAAAGACGTTCAGAGGCTCTACAACCTGGGTGAGCGGGGTCTCCCTCCCTGAGGAGCAGGGGCCTCTCAGTACCAGGAAGTGGAGATCAATGTGTGATAACATCATCGACTGATCAATAATGTGTTGATAAAGTTTATTTGAATCACTGACTCTTCAGGTAAACCCGTAAACTTTGACGATTATCACGACGTCCACGTTCCTGCTGTGATCCTCAAGACGTTCCTCAGAGAGATGCCAGAACCTCTGCTCACCTTCACAGTGTACAGCCAGGTCCAGGACCTCCTCAGTGAGTGGGGGGGGGGGGGGGGGGGACTCTTCCTCTTCCTCTTGTTGTCTCACACCTTTGTTTGTTTGTTGTTGTAGCCGTGGAGACGAGTCTGAGGGTCAGCCGCTGCAAACAGATGATGGAAAGTCTTCCTGAACATCACTTCATCGTAGCAAAGTACCTGCTGAGTTTCCTCCACACGGTACGAGTTATGAATATTCAATATAATATATAATATTCATTCAACCTCGAATATTAAATATGTAACTTCATATATATGTATATATTAGGGGTGTAACGGTTCACAAAAGCCACGGTTCGGTACGTTTCGGTACAGTAGAAAACTATAAATGCAGAGAAATGTACTTCATTTTAAAATATATTTATTCATTACAACTAACATCATGAAGTTATTCTTTGACTTTGAACAATGATGGAACTATACCTGAGTGACCCATCTTCTGGGGTGTCTTCTTAGCAACACATACGCATAAAAAACAAAAACTGCTCCTTAATGTTATGTAGTATTGTTACTTACATCTTGCAAAAGAGATTTTTAATCTCAATGGGACTACCTGGTTAAATAAAGGTTTTTCGTCATGTGTACGGTTCAATACGAATACGCGTACCGTTAAACCCCTAATATATAGATATATATTTAGTGATTACACCATAAGATACTGAAATATAACAATGTAAAAGTAATTCATTCCAAAACATGAATACAAAACAAAAACTGAAACAATTACAACAAATATCATCAATTAAGAAAGAATCAACTTTAAAACGTGTGTAGCAGCTTTCTTACATGAAGAACTTTAGATAGAAATGAAAACATTTAATCAAACATTTTAAAAACAATAGAATGAAATACAGATGTTTTAATATGATAAACACTTAAATACGACATGTTTTATACTGAACGACACGGTTCCTTTAATATATTATATTGTATATTATATGTTCTCTGGACGTGTTTGTCGCTCGTGTCCCCGCCGATCGTGACCTCGCCGCTCGTGACCCCGCCGATCGTGTCCCCGTCGCTCGTGTCCCCGCCGATCGTGTCCCCGCCGATCGTGTCCCCGTCGCTCGTGTCCCCGCCGCTCGTGTCCCCGCCGATCGTGTCCCCGCCGATCGTGTCCCCGTCGCTCGTGTCCCCGTCGCTCGTGTCCCCGCCGATCGTGTCCCCGCCGATCGTGTCCCCGTCGCTCGTGACCCCGCCGATCGTGTCCCCGCCGATCGTGTCACCGCCGATCGTGTCCCCGTCGCTCGTGTCCCCGCCGCTCGTGTCCCCGGCGCTCGTGTCCCCGCCGCTCGTGACCCCGCCGCTCGTGTCCCCGCCGCTCGTGTCCCCGCCGCTCGTGTCCCCGCCGCTCGTGTCCCCGCCGCTCGTGTCCCCGCCGCTCGTGTCCCCGCCGCTCGTGTCCTACCCGCTCGTGTCCCCGGCGCTCGTGTCCCCGCCGCTCGTGGCCTACCCGCTCGTGTCCCCGCCGCTCGTGTCCCCGCCGATCGTGACCTCGCCGATCGTGACCCCGCCGATCGTGTCCCCGCCGATCGTGTCCCCGCCGCTCGTGTCCCCGCCGCTCGTGTCCCCGTCGATCGTGTCCCCGCCGCTCGCCGATCGTGACCTCGCCGCTCGTGTCCCCGTCGCTCGTGTCCCCGCCGCTCGTGTCCCCGCCGCTCGTGTCCTACCCGATCGTGTCCCCGCCGCTCGTGTCCCCGGCGCTCGCCGCTCGTGTCCCCGCCGCTCGTGTCCTACCCGATCGTGTCCCCGCCGCTCGTGTCCCCGCCGCTCGTGACCCCGCCGCTCGTGTCCCCGCCGCTCGTGTCCCCGCCGCTCGTGTCCCCGCCGCTCGTGTCCCCGCCGCTCGCCGCTCGTGACCTCGCCCCTCGTGTCCCCGCCGCTCGTGTCCCCGCCGCTCGTGACCCCGCCGCTCGTGACCTCGCCGCTCGTGTCCCCGCCGCTCGTGTCCCCGCCGCTCGTGACCTCGCCGCTCGTGACCTCGCCGCTCGTGTCCCCGCCGCTCGTGTCCCCGCCGCTCGTGTCCCCGCCGCTCGTGACCTCGCCGCTCGTGTCCCCGCCGCTCGTGTCCCCGCCGCTCGTGTCCCCGCCGCTCGTGTCCTACCCGCTCGTGTCCCCGCCGCTCGTGTCCCCGCCGCTCGTGTCCCCGCCGCTCGTGACCTCGCCGCTCGTGTCCCCGCCGCTCGTGTCCCCGCCGCTCGCCGCTCGTGACCTCGCCGATCGTGTCCCCGCCGCTCGTGACCCCGCCGCTCGTGTCCCCGCCGCTCGTGTCCCCGCCGCTCGTGTCCCCGCCGCTCGTGTCCCCGCCGCTCGCCGCTCGTGACCTCGCCGCTCGTGTCCCCGCCGCTCGTGTCCCCGCCGCTCGCCGCTCGTGACCTCGCCGATCGTGTCCCCGCCGCTCGTGACCCCGCCGCTCGTGTCCCCGCCGCTCGTGTCCCCGCCGCTCGTGTCCCCGCCGCTCGCCGCTCGTGACCTCGCCGCTCGTGTCCCCGCCGCTCGTGACCCCGCCGCTCGTGTCCCCGCCGCTCGTGTCCCCGCCGCTCGTGTCCCCGCCGCTCGTGTCCCCGCCGCTCGCCGCTCGTGACCTCGCCCCTCGTGACCCCGCCGCTCGTGTCCCCGCCGCTCGTGTCCCCGGCGCTCGTGTCCCCGGCGCTCGTGTCCCCGCCGCTCGTGTCCCCGGCGCTCGTGTCCCCGGCGCTCGTGTCCCCGGCGCTCGTGTCCCCGCCGCTCGTGGCCTACCCGCTCGTGTCCCCGCCGCTCGTGTCCCCGCCGATCGTGACCTCGCCGATCGTGACCCCGCCGATCGTGTCCCCGCCGATCGTGTCCCCGCCGCTCGTGTCCCCGCCGCTCGTGTCCCCGTCGATCGTGTCCCCGCCGCTCGCCGATCGTGACCTCGCCGCTCGTGTCCCCGTCGCTCGTGTCCCCGCCGCTCGTGTCCCCGCCGCTCGTGTCCTACCCGATCGTGTCCCCGCCGCTCGTGTCCCCGCCGCTCGCCGCTCGTGTCCCCGCCGCTCGTGTCCTACCCGATCGTGTCCCCGCCGCTCGTGTCCCCGCCGCTCGTGACCCCGCCGCTCGTGTCCCCGCCGCTCGTGTCCCCGCCGCTCGTGTCCCCGCCGCTCGTGTCCCCGCCGCTCGCCGCTCGTGACCTCGCCCCTCGTGTCCCCGCCGCTCGTGTCCCCGCCGCTCGTGACCCCGCCGCTCGTGACCTCGCCGCTCGTGTCCCCGCCGCTCGTGTCCCCGCCGCTCGTGACCTCGCCGCTCGTGACCTCGCCGCTCGTGTCCCCGCCGCTCGTGTCCTACCCGCTCGTGTCCCCGCCGCTCGTGTCCCCGCCGCTCGTGTCCCCGCCGCTCGTGACCTCGCCGCTCGTGTCCCCGCCGCTCGTGTCCCCGCCGCTCGCCGCTCGTGACCTCGCCGATCGTGTCCCCGCCGCTCGTGACCCCGCCGCTCGTGTCCCCGCCGCTCGTGTCCCCGCCGCTCGTGTCCCCGCCGCTCGTGTCCCCGCCGCTCGCCGCTCGTGACCTCGCCGCTCGTGTCCCCGCCGCTCGTGTCCCCGCCGCTCGCCGCTCGTGACCTCGCCGATCGTGTCCCCGCCGCTCGTGACCCCGCCGCTCGTGTCCCCGCCGCTCGTGTCCCCGCCGCTCGTGTCCCCGCCGCTCGCCGCTCGTGACCTCGCCGCTCGTGTCCCCGCCGCTCGTGACCTCGCTGATCGTGTCCTCCCTGATCGTGTCCTCGCTGGTCTCAGGTGTCTCAGCAGAGCCTGGTGAACAAGATGAGCTCCTCTAACCTGGCCTGTGTGTTCGGGGTGAACCTGGTGTGGCCTCTCCACGGCTCCATCTCTCTCACGGATCTGACGCCCATCAACATCTTCACGGAGATCCTCGTGGAACACTTCCCCACCGTGTTCGGCTCCCGCTGCCCACCTGCACAGGTAGAGCCCTGAAACCTGTAGACCGGCACCACCAGACTCTTCTTCTGGGAACGTCTTTGTTATTTTCCACTGGTTCAACACTTAAAGAGGGTAAATATCTCAACTACCATGAAGTCAGCTGTGGATGTTCATTGTCCCCAGAGGACACTTCTCACAGACTCTCGATGTTTCCTCTCACGTCGCCGTCTCGACAAATATCCAAATCTAAAGAGTCTGATTCCCACCAACACTGACTGAAGGTTCCTGCTCCTCAGAGGATGAACCTTTAACATCGTGCACTGTTGTGGAGAGTTTTGTCTTGATTAGCCTTTGATCTCTGTTGTTGGTGTTAGTTGCTGATAATTGAATCACGTTATTTTGTGTTGATGGTGCAAATATGTTTAATAAAAGTCTGATATCTTTCTAATACGCTTCTCTTGTTCGTTCACTTAAATGGGACAGTGTACGTAATGTACATACTACACTGTCACGTACGTGCTACACTGTGTCACGTACGTGCTACACTGTGTCACGTACGTGCTACACTATGTCACGTACGTGCTACACTGTCACGTACGTGCTACACTGTGTCACGTACGTGCTACACTATGTCACGTACGTGCTACACTGTGTCACGTACGTGCTACACTGTGTCACGTACGTGCTACACTGTGTCACGTACGTGCTACACTGTCACGTACGTGCTACACTGTGTCACGTACGTGCTACACTGTGTCACGTACGTGCTACACTGTCACGTACGTGCTACACTGTCACGTACGTGCTACACTGTGTCACGTACGTGCTACACTGTGTCACGTACGTGCTACACTGTGTCACGTACGTGCTACACTGTGTCACGTACGTGCTACACTGTGTCACGTACGTGCTACACTGTCACGTACGTGCTACACTGTCACGTACGTGCTACACTGTCACGTACGTGCTACACTGTGTCACGTACGTGCTACACTGTGTCACGTACGTGCTACACTGTCACGTACGTGCTACACTGTGTCACGTACGTGCTACACTGTCACGTACGTGCTACACTGTCACGTACGTGCTACACTGTGTCACGTACGTGCTACACTGTCACGTACGTGCTACACTGTGTCACGTACGTGCTACACTGTCACGTACGTGCTACACTGTCACGTACGTGCTACACTGTGTCACGTACGTGCTACACTGTGTCACGTACGTGCTACACTGTGTCACGTACGTGCTACACTGTCACGTACGTGCTACACTGTCACGTACGTGCTACACTGTGTCACGTACGTGCTACACTGTGTCACGTACGTGCTACACTGTGTCACGTACGTGCTACACTGTCACGTACGTGCTACACTGTGTCACGTACGTGCTACACTGTGTCACGTACGTGCTACACTGTGTCACGTACGTGCTACACTGTGTCACGTACGTGCTACACTGTGTCACGTACGTGCTACACTGTGTCACGTACGTGCTACACTGTGTCACGTACGTGCTACACTGTGTCACGTACGTGCTACACTGTGTCACGTACGTGCTACACTGTGTCACGTACGTGCTACACTGTGTCACGTACGTGCTACACTGTCACGTACGTGCTACACTGTCACGTACGTGCTACACTGTGTCACGTACGTGCTACACTGTGTCACGTACGTGCTACACTGTCACGTACGTGCTACACTGTGTCACGTACGTGCTACACTGTGTCACGTACGTGCTACACTGTCACGTACGTGCTACACTGTGTCACGTACGTGCTACACTGTGTCACGTACGTGCTACACTGTCACGTACGTGCTACACTGTCACGTACGTGCTACACTGTGTCACGTACGTGCTACACTGTCACGTACGTGCTACACTGTGTCACGTACGTGCTACACTGTGTCACGTACGTGCTACACTGTCACGTACGTGCTACACTGTGTCACGTACGTGCTACACTGTCACGTACGTGCTACACTGTGTCACGTACGTGCTACACTGTCACGTACGTGCTACACTGTCACGTACGTGCTACACTGTGTCACGTACGTGCTACACTGTGTCACGTACGTGCTACACTGTGTCACGTACGTGCTACACTGTCACGTACGTGCTACACTGTGTCACGTACGTGCTACACTGTGTCACGTACGTGCTACACTGTGTCACGTACGTGCTACACTTGTCACGTACGTGCTACACTGTGTCACGTACGTGCTACACTGTCACGTACGTGCTACACTGTGTCACGTACGTGCTACACTGTGTCACGTACGTGCTACACTGTGTCACGTACGTGCTACACTGTGTCACGTACGTGCTACACTGTGTCACGTACGTGCTACACTGTGTCACGTACGTGCTACACTGTGTCACGTACGTGCTACACTGTGTCACGTACGTGCTACACTGTGTCACGTACGTGCTACACTGTGTCACGTACGTGCTACACTGTGTCACGTACGTGCTACACTGTGTCACGTACGTGCTACACTGTGTCACGTACGTGCTACACTGTGTCACGTACGTGCTACACTGTGTCACGTACGTGCTACACTGTGTCACGTACATTCGTGTTCACTGACATGAAAACAAAGACTTGAAACATTTTTTGTTCTTGAATTTTGTTTATTAATGATTCCATTTTTCGTAAGAACGTGGTACAAAAAAGTGAGACTACTCTTTAATCATTCACCAACTTCCATCACTGAACTTTTTTAATGCATCATAAAGAGAAAACTACATTGGCATATTTAAGACAAACACGTTCCTATACACACGATCCACTGGACAGCCCTCTTATTACTGACAAAGAAAACTACTTCACAGCCAACACACAGGTTTCACTTTCCATCTAAACGTGTCGTCGCTTCCTCGTGAACAACATAAGACATCGAACGTCGCGAAGCTGGAAGTCAGAACGCAGAACCGGCAAACAATAAAAATCCAACGTTCTGTTTTCTTCTTCTCTGTTTTTTTGCTCCTTGATAAAAGAATATAAAATTGTTCTAACTTCTTTTTTTCCATTTGTTCAAATGTTGTGTCGTGTATTAAAATAGATTTGTTTAAGCACAGCACAGTTTCTCCCGGAGAAGAGTTCTAGAAACGGATGAGGAGGTTTTTTGGGGCGGTTGATGTTTTTTCTTTGTTTTTTCGGGTTCTGAAGCGCTGATATGGTTCCATCGGGTTCTATTCACCACCTGGAGTCTCGATATGCATCACATGGTACATTCTGAGAGATTTCACTTCTCCACACTGATCATGATTTTATTCATTTTTAAAAAGGCAAGTTAGGTTCAACGTTGATGCATATCTGCTGTTTATCTGACGGACAGAGCCTGGTGTCCACTCGATGCAACGTCTGTGTTCAACTGGTCACAGCCTGCAGCTGTTGAGCATAAGAACACATTCACGCCAATAATGTGATGAGAAAAGATCCGGGAGGACATTATGGTGACAAACTGTCGAAGTAATGACGTCATATCTCAAAATAAGGACTCGGTGGCCTGGTAGGCCGAAGTCAGACAGTGAAGTGAGTGAGACGCCAAGTCGTTATTCAAAGACGCCAAGTCGTTATTTGAGACGCCAAGTCGTTATTTAGAGATAACAAGTCATATCGACGAACAGGATCTTTTTTTTTCTTTCATTGGTGGAAATGGACTTTGCATAATTAAGAGCTCCAACAACTTGATACAAAGTTTTTATGAACCGGATCAAATGTGTCGGTTTAAAAGTGTTAACGTGGTAAAAATGCCGCTGTGTCTTTAAATGGAGGCAGTCTGTGTTTCATACATCATAGATGTATGAAACACTTTAATAACATGAAATGGTATCATTTCTGCAGCACATAACATAATGAATACTAATTGCTAAGAGACACTGATATGAGATGTGTCCGGAGGACTTCAGACTTGTTTATTTACCAAAATACTAAATTGAGCAATTTACAACAAAATCTAACTGCAGTAAATCCAGCGGTGGCACAAATATTTAGAAGTAAAAGTACTTGTTATGCAGAAAGTTGGCCCTTGGGAGCGTTACGTTATCGTTACGTTTGTTATCATTTCATGTTATTGCAAATACACAGACGTGTCGGTAGAATATGAATATTGTAGTTGAGCGAGAAGATATGAATTGGGAAATGTAAGGAGCAAAATGAATATAAGAAATCTGTAATTTGAGGTGGAACATTTAACATAAACTCGGACATCAACCAGGCTCTGTGCTCTGATAAAGCGCATTATATATATATATATGTATATATTTATGTGTGTATTTTATTTTCAAACATAACGTGCATTTGGCTCAGAGTGTTGCGTGACAGCGGGAACAGATATGAATGTTTTCATACGTTTCAGAGAAAAACACTTGATTTGTATGAAAACACAGTCGGTACTTCATGTCTGCGTATTTCTGCGTCCAAAGAATTTTCTGAATCAGACTTTTTTTCCAGCTTCTCAAATGTGAATATACGTTTAAATATCCAAAATGTATTTGAAACAAACTTCTGCCCGATACACTAATAGGGTATGGTCGTAATCTGTGCCTTTTATGTTTTAATTTTTACAAATAATAAAATGTGATTAATCGATAATCAAATAATCATGAATTTAACAACACTTCAAAATCGATTTTTTTGTTTTTTTTAAACAGCTGATCACAAAATGAGCTGATTGAAAATGAAACTTCTTTGGATGTAAATGCACGCAGACCTTCATCTTCCAGTGTTTCATCTGTGACCCTTTGACGGCCTTTTGCCGTCTTTAATGCGTTCGTTTCGTTGTTGGCGGCCACGAATGCTCCGGTTTGTTTCTGACTACAGATGAAGCTTCTCCACTAATAACAATCGTTTCAGTACCTTTGATACCTCAGAGACCAAACTCAGGATATGATTATAAATAAGAATAAAAACAACCTCTTCTCAGTTCAAACTGATTCCCTTTTCTTTCTTTTGATAAAAGGCATCTTTCCTCTGGATCACGGAAACCATTTGTTCATGTTTGTGCATCGACGGATGATCAATCAATAGAAAAGGACTAAATCTATGTTAACACTTAAACGGAACCTCTCTGGACCAGCAGGAAGACTGAGCAGGACGGACGCACCGAGCTGAGGACAAGAGGCGTCTTCGGGGTGTTGTTGCAGGTTTTTTACGGAGTTTTCCCGTTTTTCGGATTGACTTTAAAGGAATAAGAAGCCGGATGTGAAAGGATTGTTTGTACTTGAGGCAGTGTTTCGTTAACCGGCTCGTCGTCGCCGCTCAACGTTCATAAAACACGAGTAAAAAAACAAATGAGCGAAAAATATGAAATAGGCAGAAAAAAAGCACAATAGACGTTATTGAAGATGATCCCAGTACAAAAACAAAGGAACAGGTTTTTGGCATATTTTCTATACTGGTTTAGGGGGGGGGGGGGGTCACACAGAGTGTTCGAGTGCAGCTGTGAACAAACACGTCAAGTCTCTTCTCATTTAACTGTTTCTCTTCTGTAACGGAAAAACAAGCGTGAACATGAATTCCTTGTTTCTACGGAGACGATCAACGATCGGGGAAGTTATCGCCATCGATTCATCGCTTCTCATTCTTTAAGCAGAAATATTGAAGTGATTGAAATGTTCTCTGATTGCAGCCTCTTAATGAGAAGAGCTTTCTTTGTTGAACTCGGTGAACTAAATGTTTTTGGTTTCGACGTTTCACGACGTTAATAATAAAAATAATCGTCCTGATTGAAACTGAATTTACTTGAAATCTTTTCTGATTAAGAACAAAATACGACGACATGATTTTAAGCCTTTTAAATGTTGTTGAACATCTTCAGGAACTTTTAAAAAGACTTCCTGATTTTTAGCTTTTTTGATATTTTGAATTATAACAAAGAAAACAACTTTCAATAAATTGAATTTAAAAATGTCAATGGATTTATATTAATTATCACTGTTTTCATTAAGTTTAGCTTTACATATTTCTCTGAGAAGGAAATGTAAAATCATGTGATATTTTACATTTCCATGTTCTTGTTTCTCCGTTGGCGTACCGGGCATTGTGGGTAAAAACTTAATATAAATAAAGTACAGAACCATGAGAGGCTTGTACCCCAGAATATAAATCAACTCATGAATAACATGAATGAGATTAAATGAAAGGTTTGCTTCTGAACAGAACCATGCTTACTGTTATTATCTCTTCATACGCTGATCATAATGTGCTGATTCTGCATAAAAATACGGTTCATGACAAATTTAGGATTTCTTTCTCGTTAATTTACAACTTTGATCTCAAGGTTTTTTCTTGGAATATAACACAACTCCCCCCCCCTTATCCTTCACTTGTTGTCAACGGTTGCCTAGATACGCCGCTGTTTGTGTCCTCTTGTTGGCGTTGCCATCGAGCAGGAAACAGTTAAAGGTTCAGAGACTCGACTGTTTCAGATGTGACTTCAGTAAAAAAAACTGCAATGATACTCATAATAATAATACAACATATGTACAATGATCCCCTTGAATACTCATCAACAGGCATCAGCAAGAAAATACTAAAATCTCCACTAGAAACGCTCATTTCTGTAGTTTTATCTTAAATACTTTTTTCTTTGACTTTAACTCTATTAATACTGAAAAAAAGTTATTCTCTGTTTTTTGTTTTGAAGGCTCGTATGCGTTCACATACACGATGAAAAACATTTTTCCTGAATTATTATGGCAAAAAACATTGTTGATATGAGAATGAGAAGAAAGATCTACTGAGATATATCAACGTACAGCTTCCTCCAGCGAGCAGGAACTCCCGCCGTCTAACTTTAGTCATAAATACATTAAGGCCAACAACGTTAATAAATAGAAAATAACATAAAAAAAGAAATCTCGTAAGCACTGTAGGTGTTGGGTTTTTAAAAAATACTTGAATGAGTGAAGACGCTTCTTTTTCTCAAGTGTTTTGTGTCTTTTCTTTCAGCTCCTTCGGAGGAAAGAAAAGACGCTTTCAGATATTATTCAGACAAGAGAAGGAAATCACTGCCCTTAAAAGGTCCGCGTGGAAAAAAGGTCCGCGGCTAGTTGTTGACGTCATCCTGGCTGTGGGCGTGGCTCTTTTGCTGGAGGGGCGTGGCCGAGGGGCCCGGGGCGGCAGCGATGGGGGGGGCGGCGGTGACGGTGCTGCTGGGTTTGATCCAGGACTGGGACAGCAGGGAGGAGGCGGTGGTGGTCATGGTGACCTGGATGAGCTGGTCGCGTTGGATCAAGCGGATCAGAGCTTTGAGGCGTTCCAGTGACGCCTGAGTGTCTCTCTGCTGCCCCAACAGACGCTCCCTCAGGTCCATGCACTGCTGCACACGAGCACAGTTATTACACACATGCAGGACAGAGTACAGCACGTGAGGATACTCCCAATTCACCAGGTCTGAAGGTCTACATTTACAGTAAAAACACAACGTAACGTCAATATAAGAACTTCAATCATCTCTGAAATTAATGAACAAACATAAATAATATTGTAATTAATATATTTTGCACCAGAGTGTTTAATGTTGATCCGACCTCACAAAGGAAAGACGTGTGGGGGGGGGGGCACTAATACACGTCATAGCTAGCAGCTACGTTAGCAGTTACGTTAGCAGCTACGTTAGCAGTTACGTTAGCAGCTATGTTAGCAGTTACGTTAGCAGCTACGTTAGCAGCTACGTTAGCAGCTACGTTAGCAGCTACGTTAGCAGTTACGTTAGCAGCTACGTTAGCAGCTACGTTAGCAGCTACGTTAGCAGTTACGTTAGCAGCTACGTTAGCAGTTATGTTAGCAGCTACGTTAGCAGCTACGTTAGCAGCTACGTTAGCAGTTACGTTAGCAGCTACGTTAGCAGTTACGTTAGCAGCTACGTTAGCAGTTACGTTAGCAGCTACGTTAGCAGTTACGTTAGCAGCTACGTTAGCAGCTACGTTAGCAGCTACGTTAGCAGCTACGTTAGCAGCTACGTTAGCAGTTACGTTAGCAGTTACGTTAGCAGCTACGTTAGCAGCTACGTTAGCAGCTACGTTAGCAGCTACGTTAGCAGCTACGTTAGCAGTTACGTTAGCGCTCTGTTTTTGTTTTGAAACAAATCAAGCGCTCCCTTATTCATTCATCGTTAACCCTTTCAGCGTCTTTACTTTGAGCGTGTCGTTGAGCTTCTCGTCTTGTTCCTCCAGGTGAGAGCACTCTTTCTTCAGCTCGCTGCTTCGTCTCAGCAGCCGTCGCTTCTCCTCCTGCCTCACTGCTCACAGACACACACACACACACACACACACACACACACACACACACACACACACACACACCATCAGTACAGCTGTGAAACAACACACACACACACACTGGTAGAAGCTGGTTCTTACCCGTCTTGTGTGTGACGTAGGACTGAACAAAGTTCTGCGGCCACGACATGTTTTCTTTGTTCAGAACCTGAAGATCAGACACAAAAAGGGAATTATTGGTTTATTAAAACAGAAACATATACAGTCAGCATCACTGTGTCTGAATGCAGCCTGGCATGAGGTGACAGAACTATATTTATTTGTAATAATCATGAGAGTAATATGAAGTCTGAACTGAGCTTCATATCTGACAGTTTTTGTTCTTTGAGGCGTGAACGATGAAGTGGGGCTCAGACCTTCTTCTGGCACTTGGGGCAGTACCAGGCTCCTCTGGGGGGGGTTTTGAGTGGCGGGTGGAGGCAGTCTGGGTGGAAGGCTCTGGGGCAGTTGTGGCAGGGCTGCAGCTCTCCGTCCTCCTTACAGACGGCGCAGTGGGCGTCATGCTCCACGTCCTCCTGACGCCACAGAACACAGAGAGTTACCGTAAACGTCACGGTCAGTCAGTGTAGACGAGACGTTACAGGAAAGTTTGTTTTATCTGAAGCTAAACAAACTGAAGACAAAATGTTTCAATGTTGATGAAATAGATAAATATGAACATAAAGATGAGATGAAGAGCAGCAGTGAAATGACAACTTCTCTCTTTTATTCATAAATCACTGTTTCTAATCTTTGTAGTAAAGTCATTCCACACACACACACAGGTGACAGGCCGTGACATCACTGGTCATGTGACCTACCTTCCAGCAGAGATCCTCAGAGTCTTGCGTGTGAATGGAAGCAGAGCAGACGGTTAGTGGCAGAGACACACAGGTGAGAGCTGAGGCCATGCAGCAGAGCCGGTTAGCTTAGCTTAGCACAAACACTGGAGGCAGAGGGAAACTGCTAGCCTGACCCAAAACACCTAAACATGCTCTATTGTACTGATGTATCTATATGATTTATGGTTCCATATTCATTTTACAAGCTGAATACAGATATCAATGTGTCGCTAGTTCCTCTGAGAGCCGATATTAAATACTCAATATTAAACCACATGAAGTCTCGTTGCTTTGAGGTTTTTTGTTAGTTTCTGTTTCTTTACCTCGTGCCGACAGGAAGAGCGAACTGTTCAGATAATGAGACGCCAGACGCTTACGCTGCGAACAAAGAAGAAGAAACTCACGTTAAACAACATTAAAGAGACTTCACCTGTTTATTAATGAAGGATTCAATGTAATAATAAGAGTAATACGTGATTTAATGTAAAAATAAGAGTGTAATAAGTGATTAATGTAATAATAAGAGTGTAATAAGTGATTTAATGTAATAATAAGAGTAATACGTGATTTAATGTAAAAATAAGAGTGTAATAAGTGATTAATGTAATAATAAGAGTGTAATAAGTGATTTAATGTAATAATAAGAGTGTAATAAGTGATTTAATGTAATAATAAGAGTGTAATAAGTGGTTTAATGTAATAAGAGGTTTAATGGAATAATAAGAGTGTAATAAGTGATTTAATGTAATAACAGTGTAATAAGTGGTTTAATGTAATAAGAGGTTTAATGGAATAATAAGAGTGTAATAAGTGATTTAATGTAATAATAAGAGTGTAATAAGTGATTTAATGTAATAATAAGAGTGTAATAAGTGATTTAATGTAATAATAAGAGTGTAATAAGTGATTTAATGTAATAATAAGAGTGTAATAAGTGGTGTGATGTAATAATAAGAGTGTAATAAGTGGTGTGATGTAAAAATAAGAGTGTAATAAGTGGTTTAATGTAATAATAAGAGTGTAATAAGTGGTTTAATGTAATAATAAGAGTGTAATAAGTGGTTTAATGTAATAAGAGTGTAATAAGTGGTTTAATGTAATAATAAGAGTGTAATAAGTGGTTTAATGTAATAATAAGAGTGTAATAAGTGATTTAATGTAATAATAAGAGTGTAATAAGTGGTTTAATGTAATAATAAGAGTGTAATAAGTGGTTTAATGTAATAATAAGAGTGTAATAAGTGGTTTAATGTAATAATAAGAGTGTAATAAGTGGTTTAATGTAATAATAAGAGTGTAATAAGTGATTTAATGTAATAATAAGAGTGTAATAAGTGATTTAATGTAATAATAAGAGTGTAATAAGTGATTTAATGTAATAATAAGAGTGTAATAAGTGGTGTGATGTAAAAATAAGAGTGTAATAAGTGGTTTAATGTAATAATAAGAGTGTAATAAGTGGTTTAATGTAATAATAAGAGTGTAATAAGTGGTTTAATGTAATAATAAGAGTGTAATAAGTGATTTAATGTAATAATAAGTGTAATAAGTGATTTAATGTAATAATAAGAGTGTAATAAGTGATTTAATGTAATAATAAGAGTGTAATAAGTGGTTTAATGTAATAATAAGAGTGTAATAAGTGGTTTAATGTAATAATAAGAGTGTAATAAGTGGTTTAATGTAATAATAAGTGTAATAAGTGATTTAATGTAATAATAAGAGTGTAATAAGTGGTTTAATGTAATAATAAGAGTGTAATAAGTGATTTAATGTAATAATAAGAGTAATAAGTGGTTTAATGTAATAATAAGAGTGTAATAAGTGGTTTAATGTAATAATAAGAGTGTAATAAGTGATTTAATGTAATAATAAGAGTGTAATAAGTGGTTTAATGTAATAATAAGAGTGTAATAAGTGGTTTAATGTAATAATAAGAGTGTAATAAGTGGTTTAATGTAATAATAAGAGTGTAATAAGTGATTTAATGTAATAATAAGAGTGTAATAAGTGGTTTAATGTAATAATAAGAGTGTAATAAGTGGTTTAATGTAATAATAAGAGTGTAATAAGTGGTTTAATGTAATAATAAGAGTGTAATAAGTGATTTAATGTAATAATAAGAGTGTAATAAGTGGTTTAATGTAATAATAAGAGTGTAATAAGTGGTTTAATGTAATAATAAGAGTGTAATAAGTGGTTTAATGTAATAATAAGAGTGTAATAAGTGGTTTAATGTAATAATAAGAGTGTAATAGTGGTTTAATGTAATAATAAGAGTGTAATAGTGGTTTAATGTAATAATAAGAGTGTAATAGTGGTTTAATGTAATAATAAGAGTGTAATAAGTGGTTTAATGTAATAATAAGAGTGTAATAAGTGGTTTAATGTAATAATAAGAGTGTAATAAGTGATTTAATGTAATAATAAGAGTGTAATAAGTGGTTTAATGTAATAATAAGACTGTAATAAGTGGTTTAATGTAATAATGAGAGTGTAATAAGTGGTTTAATGTAATAATAAGAGTGTAATAAGTGGTTTAATGTAATAATAAGTGTAATAGTGGTTTAATGTAATAATAAGAGTTATAAGTGGTTTAATGTAATAATAACAGTGTAATAAGTGGTTTAATGTAATAATAACAGTGTAATAAGTGGTTTAATGTAATAATAAGAGTGTAATAAGTGATTTAATGTAATAATAAGAGTGTAATAAGTGGTTTAATGTAATAATAAGAGTGTAATAAGTGATTTAATGTAATAATAAGAGTGTAATAAGTGATTTAATGTAATAATAAGAGTGTAATAAGTGGTTTAATGTAATAAGAGTGTAATAAGTGGTTTAATGTAATAATAAGAGTGTAATAAGTGGTTTAATGTAATAATAAGAGTGTAATAAGTGATTTAATGTAATAATAAGAGTGTAATAAGTGGTTTAATGTAATAATACGAGTGTAATAAGTGGTTTAATGTAATAATAAGAGTGTAATAAGTGGTTTAATGTAATAATAAGAGTGTAATAAGTGGTTTAATGTAATAATAAGAGTGTAATAAGTGATTTAATGTAATAATAAGAGTGTAATAAGTGATTTAATGTAATAATAAGAGTGTAATAAGTGATTTAATGTAATAATAAGAGTGTAATAAGTGGTGTGATGTAAAAATAAGAGTGTAATAAGTGGTTTAATGTAATAATAAGAGTGTAATAAGTGGTTTAATGTAATAATAAGAGTGTAATAAGTGGTTTAATGTAATAATAAGAGTGTAATAAGTGATTTAATGTAATAATAAGTGTAATAAGTGATTTAATGTAATAATAAGAGTGTAATAAGTGATTTAATGTAATAATAAGAGTGTAATAAGTGGTTTAATGTAATAATAAGAGTGTAATAAGTGATTTAATGTAATAATAAGAGTGTAATAAGTGATTTAATGTAATAATAAGAGTGTAATAAGTGGTTTAATGTAATAATAAGAGTGTAATAAGTGGTTTAATGTAATAATAAGAGTGTAATAAGTGGTTTAATGTAATAATAAGTGTAATAAGTGATTTAATGTAATAATAAGAGTGTAATAAGTGGTTTAATGTAATAATAAGAGTGTAATAAGTGATTTAATGTAATAATAAGAGTAATAAGTGGTTTAATGTAATAATAATAGTGTAATAAGTGGTTTAATGTAATAATAAGAGTGTAATAAGTGATTTAATGTAATAATAAGAGTGTAATAAGTGGTTTAATGTAATAATGAGAGTGTAATAAGTGGTTTAATGTAATAATGAGAGTGTAATAAGTGGTTTAATGTAATAATAAGAGTGTAATAAGTGGTTTAATGTAATAATAAGAGTGTAATAAGTGGTTTAATGTAATAATAAGAGTGTAATAAGTGGTTTAATGTAATAATAAGAGTGTAATAAGTGATTTAATGTAATAATAAGAGTGTAATAAGTGGTTTAATGTAATAATAAGAGTGTAATAAGTGGTTTAATGTAATAATAAGAGTGTAATAAGTGGTTTAATGTAATAATAAGAGTGTAATAAGTGATTTAATGTAATAATAAGAGTGTAATAAGTGGTTTAATGTAATAATAAGAGTGTAATAAGTGGTTTAATGTAATAATAAGAGTGTAATAAGTGGTTTAATGTAATAATAAGAGTGTAATAAGTGGTTTAATGTAATAATAAGAGTGTAATAGTGGTTTAATGTAATAATAAGAGTGTAATAGTGGTTTAATGTAATAATAAGAGTGTAATAGTGGTTTAATGTAATAATAAGAGTGTAATAAGTGGTTTAATGTAATAATAAGAGTGTAATAAGTGGTTTAATGTAATAATAAGAGTGTAATAAGTGATTTAATGTAATAATAAGAGTGTAATAAGTGGTTTAATGTAATAATAAGAGTGTAATAAGTGGTTTAATGTAATAATAAGAGTGTAATAAGTGATTTAATGTAATAATAAGAGTAATAAGTGGTTTAATGTAATAATAAGAGTGTAATAAGTGGTTTAATGTAATAATAAGAGTGTAATAAGTGATTTAATGTAATAATAAGAGTGTAATAAGTGGTTTAATGTAATAATAAGAGTGTAATAAGTGGTTTAATGTAATAATAAGAGTGTAATAAGTGGTTTAATGTAATAATAAGAGTGTAATAAGTGATTTAATGTAATAATAAGAGTGTAATAAGTGGTTTAATGTAATAATAAGAGTGTAATAAGTGGTTTAATGTAATAATAAGAGTGTAATAAGTGGTTTAATGTAATAATAAGAGTGTAATAAGTGATTTAATGTAATAATAAGAGTGTAATAAGTGGTTTAATGTAATAATAAGAGTGTAATAAGTGGTTTAATGTAATAATAAGAGTGTAATAAGTGGTTTAATGTAATAATAAGAGTGTAATAAGTGGTTTAATGTAATAATAAGAGTGTAATAGTGGTTTAATGTAATAATAAGAGTGTAATAGTGGTTTAATGTAATAATAAGAGTGTAATAGTGGTTTAATGTAATAATAAGAGTGTAATAAGTGGTTTAATGTAATAATAAGAGTGTAATAAGTGGTTTAATGTAATAATAAGAGTGTAATAAGTGATTTAATGTAATAATAAGAGTGTAATAAGTGGTTTAATGTAATAATAAGACTGTAATAAGTGGTTTAATGTAATAATGAGAGTGTAATAAGTGGTTTAATGTAATAATAAGAGTGTAATAAGTGGTTTAATGTAATAATAAGTGTAATAGTGGTTTAATGTAATAATAAGAGTTATAAGTGGTTTAATGTAATAATAACAGTGTAATAAGTGGTTTAATGTAATAATAACAGTGTAATAAGTGGTTTAATGTAATAATAAGAGTGTAATAAGTGATTTAATGTAATAATAAGAGTGTAATAAGTGGTTTAATGTAATAATAAGAGTGTAATAAGTGATTTAATGTAATAATAAGAGTGTAATAAGTGATTTAATGTAATAATAAGAGTGTAATAAGTGGTTTAATGTAATAAGAGTGTAATAAGTGGTTTAATGTAATAATAAGAGTGTAATAAGTGGTTTAATGTAATAATAAGAGTGTAATAAGTGATTTAATGTAATAATAAGAGTGTAATAAGTGGTTTAATGTAATAATATGAGTGTAATAAGTGGTTTAATGTAATAATAAGAGTGTAATAAGTGGTTTAATGTAATAATAAGAGTGTAATAAGTGGTTTAATGTAATAATAAGAGTGTAATAAGTGATTTAATGTAATAATAAGAGTGTAATAAGTGATTTAATGTAATAATAAGAGTGTAATAAGTGATTTAATGTAATAATAAGAGTGTAATAAGTGGTGTGATGTAAAAATAAGAGTGTAATAAGTGGTTTAATGTAATAATAAGAGTGTAATAAGTGGTTTAATGTAATAATACGAGTGTAATAAGTGGTTTAATGTAATAATAAGAGTGTAATAAGTGGTTTAATGTAATAATAAGAGTGTAATAAGTGGTTTAATGTAATAATAAGAGTGTAATAAGTGATTTAATGTAATAATAAGAGTGTAATAAGTGGTTTAATGTAATAATAAGAGTGTAATAAGTGGTTTAATGTAATAATAAGAGTGTAATAAGTGATTTAATGTAATAATAAGAGTGTAATAAGTGGTTTAATGTAATAATAAGACTGTAATAAGTGGTTTAATGTAATAATAAGACTGTAATAAGTGGTTTAATGTAATAATAAGAGTGTAATAAGTGGTTTAATGTAATAATAAGAGTTATAAGTGGTTTAATGTAATAATAACAGTGTAATAAGTGGTTTAATGTAATAATAACAGTGTAATAAGTGGTTTAATGTAATAATAAGAGTGTAATAAGTGATTTAATGTAATAATAAGAGTGTAATAAGTGGTTTAATGTAATAATAAGAGTGTAATAAGTGATTTAATGTAATAATAAGAGTGTAATAAGTGATTTAATGTAATAATAAGAGTGTAATAAGTGGTTTAATGTAATAAGAGTGTAATAAGTGGTTTAATGTAATAATAAGAGTGTAATAAGTGGTTTAATGTAATAATAAGAGTGTAATAAGTGATTTAATGTAATAATAAGAGTGTAATAAGTGGTTTAATGTAATAATATGAGTGTAATAAGTGGTTTAATGTAATAATAAGAGTGTAATAAGTGGTTTAATGTAATAATAAGAGTGTAATAAGTGGTTTAATGTAATAATAAGAGTGTAATAAGTGATTTAATGTAATAATAAGAGTGTAATAAGTGATTTAATGTAATAATAAGAGTGTAATAAGTGATTTAATGTAATAATAAGAGTGTAATAAGTGGTGTGATGTAAAAATAAGAGTGTAATAAGTGGTTTAATGTAATAATAAGAGTGTAATAAGTGGTTTAATGTAATAATACGAGTGTAATAAGTGGTTTAATGTAATAATAAGAGTGTAATAAGTGGTTTAATGTAATAATAAGAGTGTAATAAGTGGTTTAATGTAATAATAAGAGTGTAATAAGTGGTTTAATGTAATAATAAGAGTGTAATAAGTGATTTAATGTAATAATAAGAGTGTAATAAGTGGTTTAATGTAATAATACGAGTGTAATAAGTGGTTTAATGTAATAATAAGAGTGTAATAAGTGGTTTAATGTAATAATAAGAGTGTAATAAGTGGTTTAATGTAATAATAAGAGTGTAATAAGTGATTTAATGTAATAATAAGAGTGTAATAAGTGGTTTAATGTAATAATAAGAGTGTAATAAGTGGTTTAATGTAATAATAAGAGTGTAATAAGTGATTTAATGTAATAATAAGTGTAATAAGTGATTTAATGTAATAATAAGAGTGTAATAAGTGATTTAATGTAATAATAAGAGTGTAATAAGTGGTTTAATGTAATAATAAGAGTGTAATAAGTGATTTAATGTAATAATAAGAGTGTAATAAGTGATTTAATGTAATAATAAGAGTGTAATAAGTGGTTTAATGTAATAATAAGAGTGTAATAAGTGGTTTAATGTAATAATAAGAGTGTAATAAGTGGTTTAATGTAATAATAAGTGTAATAAGTGATTTAATGTAATAATAAGAGTGTAATAAGTGGTTTAATGTAATAATAAGAGTGTAATAAGTGATTTAATGTAATAATAAGAGTAATAAGTGGTTTAATGTAATAATAAGAGTGTAATAAGTGGTTTAATGTAATAATAAGAGTGTAATAAGTGATTTAATGTAATAATAAGAGTGTAATAAGTGGTTTAATGTAATAATGAGAGTGTAATAAGTGGTTTAATGTAATAATAAGAGTGTAAAAAGTGATTTAATGTAATAATAAGAGTAATAAGTGATTTAATGTAATAATAAGAGTGTAATAAGTGGTGTGATGTAAAAATAAGTGTGTAATAAGTGGTTTAATGTAATAATAAGAGTGTAATAAGTGGTTTAATGTAATAATAAGAGTGTAATAAGTGGTTTAATGTAATAATAAGAGTGTAATAAGTGGTTTAATGTAATAGTAAGAGTGTAATAAGTGGTTTAATGTAATAATGAGAGTGTAATAAGTGGTTTAATGTAATAATAAGAGTGTAATAAGTGATTTAATGTAATAATAAGAGTAATAAGTGATTTAATGTAATAATAAGAGTGTAATAAGTGGTGTGATGTAAAAATAAGTGTGTAATAAGTGGTTTTAATGTAATAATAAGAGTGTAATAAGTGGTTTAATGTAATAATAAGAGTGTAATAAGTGGTTTAATGTAATAATAAGAGTGTAATAAGTGGTTTAATGTAATAATAAGACTGTAATAAGTGGTTTAATGTAATAATGAGAGTGTAATAAGTGGTTTAATGTAATAATAAGAGTGTAATAAGTGGTTTAATGTAATAATAAGTGTAATAGTGGTTTAATGTAATAATAAGAGTAATAAGTGGTTTAATGTAATAATAACAGTGTAATAAGTGGTTTAATGTAATAATAAGAGTGTAATAAGTGGTTTAATGTAATAATAAGAGTGTAATAAGTGATTTAATGTAATAATAAGAGTGTAATAAGTGGTTTAATGTAATAATAAGAGTGTAATAAGTGATTTAATGTAATAATAAGAGTGTAATAAGTGATTTAATGTAATAATAAGAGTGTAATAAGTGATTTAATGTAATAAGAGTGTAATAAGTGGTTTAATGTAATAATAAGAGTGTAATAAGTGGTTTAATGTAATAATATGAGTGTAATAAGTGATTTAATGTAATAATAAGAGTGTAATAAGTGGTTTAATGTAATAATAAGAGTGTAATAAGTGGTTTAATGTAATAATAAGAGTGTAATAAGTGGTTTAATGTAATAATAAGAGTGTAATAAGTGGTTTAATGTAATAATAAGAGTGTAATAAGTGATTTAATGTAATAATAAGAGTGTAATAAGTGATTTAATGTAATAATAAGAGTGTAATAAGTGGTTTAATGTAATAATAAGAGTGTAATAAGTGGTTTAATGTAATAATAAGAGTGTAATAAGTGGTTTAATGTAATAAGTGTAATAAGTGATTTAATGTAATAATAAGAGTGTAATAAGTGGTTTAATGTAATAATAAGAGTGTAATAAGTGATTTAATGTAATAATAAGAGTAAGAAGTGGTTTAATGTAATAATAAGAGTGTAATAAGTGGTTTAATGTAATAATAAGAGTGTAATAAGTGATTTAATGTAATAATAAGAGTGTAATAAGTGGTTTAATGTAATAATGAGAGTGTAATAAGTGGTTTAATGTAATAATAAGAGTGTAATAAGTGATTTAATGTAATAATAAGAGTAATAAGTGATTTAATGTAATAATAAGAGTGTAATAAGTGGTGTGATGTAAAAATAAGTGTGTAATAAGTGGTTTAATGTAATAATAAGAGTGTAATAAGTGGTTTAATGTAATAATAAGAGTGTAATAAGTGGTTTAATGTAATAATAAGAGTGTAATAAGTGGTTTAATGTAATAATAAGAGTGTAATAAGTGGTTTAATGTAATAATAAGACTGTAATAAGTGGTTTAATGTAATAATGAGAGTGTAATAAGTGGTTTAATGTAATAATAAGAGTGTAATAAGTGGTTTAATGTAATAATAAGAGTGTAATAAGTGATTTAATGTAATAGTAAGAGTGTAATAAGTGGTTTAATGTAATAATGAGAGTGTAATAAGTGGTTTAATGTAATAATAAGAGTGTAATAAGTGGTTTAATGTAATAATAAGAGTGTAATAAGTGATTTAATGTAATAATAAGAGTGTAATAAGTGGTTTAATGTAATAATAAGAGTGTAATAAGTGATTTAATGTAATAATAAGAGTGTAATAAGTGATTTAATGTAATAATAAGAGTGTAATAAGTGATTTAATGTAATAAGAGTGTAATAAGTGGTTTAATGTAATAATAAGAGTGTAATAAGTGGTTTAATGTAATAATATGAGTGTAATAAGTGATTTAATGTAATAATAAGAGTGTAATAAGTGGTTTAATGTAATAATAAGAGTGTAATAAGTGGTTTAATGTAATAATAAGAGTGTAATAAGTGGTTTAATGTAATAATAAGAGTGTAATAAGTGGTTTAATGTAATAATAAGAGTGTAATAAGTGATTTAATGTAATAATAAGAGTGTAATAAGTGATTTAATGTAATAATAAGAGTGTAATAAGTGGTTTAATGTAATAATAAGAGTGTAATAAGTGGTTTAATGTAATAATAAGAGTGTAATAAGTGGTTTAATGTAATAAGTGTAATAAGTGATTTAATGTAATAATAAGAGTGTAATAAGTGGTTTAATGTAATAATAAGAGTGTAATAAGTGATTTAATGTAATAATAAGAGTAAGAAGTGGTTTAATGTAATAATAAGAGTGTAATAAGTGGTTTAATGTAATAATAAGAGTGTAATAAGTGATTTAATGTAATAATAAGAGTGTAATAAGTGGTTTAATGTAATAATGAGAGTGTAATAAGTGGTTTAATGTAATAATAAGAGTGTAATAAGTGATTTAATGTAATAATAAGAGTAATAAGTGATTTAATGTAATAATAAGAGTGTAATAAGTGGTGTGATGTAAAAATAAGTGTGTAATAAGTGGTTTAATGTAATAATAAGAGTGTAATAAGTGGTTTAATGTAATAATAAGAGTGTAATAAGTGGTTTAATGTAATAATAAGAGTGTAATAAGTGGTTTAATGTAATAATAAGAGTGTAATAAGTGGTTTAATGTAATAATAAGACTGTAATAAGTGGTTTAATGTAATAATGAGAGTGTAATAAGTGGTTTAATGTAATAATAAGAGTGTAATAAGTGGTTTAATGTAATAATAAGAGTGTAATAAGTGATTTAATGTAATAGTAAGAGTGTAATAAGTGGTTTAATGTAATAATGAGAGTGTAATAAGTGGTTTAATGTAATAATAAGAGTGTAATAAGTGATTTAATGTAATAATAAGAGTAATAAGTGATTTAATGTAATAATAAGAGTGTAATAAGTGATTTAATGTAATAATAAGAGTAATAAGTGATTTAATGTAATAATAAGAGTGTAATAAGTGGTGTGATGTAAAAATAAGTGTGTAATAAGTGGTTTAATGTAATAATAAGAGTGTAATAAGTGGTTTAATGTAATAATAAGAGTGTAATAAGTGGTTTAATGTAATAATAAGAGTGTAATAAGTGGTTTAATGTAATAATAAGAGTGTAATAAGTGGTTTAATGTAATAATAAGACTGTAATAAGTGGTTTAATGTAATAATAAGAGTGTAATAAGTGGTTTAATGTAATAATAAGAGTGTAATAAGTGATTTAATGTAATAGTAAGAGTGTAATAAGTGGTTTAATGTAATAATGAGAGTGTAATAAGTGGTTTAATGTAATAATAAGAGTGTAATAAGTGATTTAATGTAATAATAAGAGTAATAAGTGGTTTTAATGTAATAATAAGAGTGTAATAAGTGGTTTAATGTAATAATAAGAGTGTAATAAGTGGTTTAATGTAATAATAAGAGTGTAATAAGTGATTTAATGTAATAATAAGAGTAATAAGTGATTTAATGTAATAATAAGAGTGTAATAAGTGGTGTGATGTAAAAATAAGTGTGTAATAAGTGGTTTAATGTAATAATAAGAGTGTAATAAGTGGTTTAATGTAATAATAAGAGTGTAATAAGTGGTTTAATGTAATAATAAGACTGTAATAAGTGGTTTAATGTAATAATGAGAGTGTAATAAGTGGTTTAATGTAATAATAAGAGTGTAATAAGTGGTTTAATGTAATAATAAGAGTGTAATAGTGGTTTAATGTAATAATAAGAGTAATAAGTGGTTTAATGTAATAATAAGAGTGTAATAAGTGGTTTAATGTAATAATAAGAGTGTAATAAGTGATTTAATGTAATAATAAGAGTGTAATAAGTGGTTTAATGTAATAATAAGAGTGTAATAAGTGATTTAATGTAATAATAAGAGTGTAATAAGTGGTTTAATGTAATAATAAGAGTGTAATAAGTGGTTTAATGTAATAATAAGAGTGTAATAAGTGGTTTAATGTAATAATAAGAGTGTAATAAGTGATTTAATGTAATAATAAGAGTGTAATAAGTGGTTTAATGTAATAATAAGAGTGTAATAAGTGGTTTAATGTAATAATAAGAGTGTAATAAGTGGTTTAATGTAATAATAAGAGTGTAATAAGTGGTTTAATGTAATAATAAGAGTGTAATAGTGGTTTAATGTAATAATAAGAGTGTAATAGTGGTTTAATGTAATAATAAGAGTGTAATAGTGGTTTAATGTAATAATAAGAGTGTAATAAGTGGTTTAATGTAATAATAAGAGTGTAATAAGTGGTTTAATGTAATAATAAGAGTGTAATAAGTGGTTTAATGTAATAATAAGACTGTAATAAGTGGTTTAATGTAATAATGAGAGTGTAATAAGTGGTTTAATGTAATAATAAGAGTGTAATAAGTGGTTTAATGTAATAATAAGAGTGTAATAAGTGATTTAATGTAATAATAAGAGTGTAATAAGTGGTTTAATGTAATAATGAGAGTGTAATAAGTGGTTTAATGTAATAATAAGAGTGTAATAAGTGATTTAATGTAATAATGAGAGTGTAATAAGTGGTTTAATGTAATAATAAGAGTGTAATAAGTGATTTAATGTAATAATAAGAGTAATAAGTGATTTAATGTAATAATAAGAGTGTAATAAGTGGTGTGATGTAAAAATAAGTGTGTAATAAGTGGTTTAATGTAATAATAAGAGTGTAATAAGTGGTTTAATGTAATAATAAGAGTGTAATAAGTGGTTTAATGTAATAATAAGAGTGTAATACGTGGTTTAATGTAATAATAAGAGTGTAATAAGTGGTTTAATGTAATAATAAGACTGTAATAAGTGGTTTAATGTAATAATGAGAGTGTAATAAGTGGTTTAATGTAATAATAAGAGTGTAATAAGTGGTTTAATGTAATAATAAGAGTGTAATAGTGGTTTAATGTAATAATAAGAGTAATAAGTGGTTTAATGTAATAATAAGAGTGTAATAAGTGGTTTAATGTAATAATAAGAGTGTAATAAGTGATTTAATGTAATAATAAGAGTGTAATAAGTGATTTAATGTAATAATAAGAGTGTAATAAGTGGTTTAATGTAATAATAAGAGTGTAATAAGTGGTTTAATGTAATAATAAGAGTGTAATAAGTGGTTTAATGTAATAATAAGAGTGTAATAAGTGGTTTAATGTAATAATAAGAGTGTAATAAGTGGTTTAATGTAATAATAAGAGTGTAATAGTGGTTTAATGTAATAATAAGAGTGTAATAGTGGTTTAATGTAATAATAAGAGTGTAATAGTGGTTTAATGTAATAATAAGAGTGTAATAAGTGGTTTAATGTAATAATAAGAGTGTAATAAGTGATTTAATGTAATAATAAGAGTGTAATAAGTGATTTAATGTAATAATAAGAGTGTAATAAGTGGTTTAATGTAATAATAAGAGTGTAATAAGTGGTTTAATGTAATAATAAGAGTGTAATAAGTGGTTTAATGTAATAATAAGAGTGTAATAAGTGGTTTAATGTAATAATAAGAGTGTAATAAGTGGTTTAATGTAATAATAAGAGTGTAATAGTGGTTTAATGTAATAATAAGAGTGTAATAGTGGTTTAATGTAATAATAAGAGTGTAATAGTGGTTTAATGTAATAATAAGAGTGTAATAAGTGGTTTAATGTAATAATAAGAGTGTAATAAGTGGTTTAATGTAATAATAAGAGTGTAATAAGTGATTTAATGTAATAATAAGAGTGTAATAAGTGGTTTAATGTAATAATAAGAGTGTAATAAGTGATGTAATGTAATAATAAGAGTGTAATAAGTGGTTGAATGTAATAATAAGAGTGTAATAAGTGGTTTAATGTAATAATAAGAGTGTAATAAGTGGTTTAATGCAATAATAAGAGTGTAATAAGTGGTTTAATGTAATAATAAGAGTGTCCTGACCTCCGGTTCAAACAGGCCGCTGTAGGCCGGGTTGGCGGTGCTTCGTCTCTTCCTCTCTTGTCTCTTCGTCTGGATTTCTGATCAAAAACAAAACACAGTAATGTGTTTCATGTTTTTAACAGATTTAATGGCTCCACAGTTTATAAAAACAGCTAAAGTTCAATTTATCAATAAATAAACACCTCACACACACTTCACAGTTTGTGCCACATAAACAGACAAAACAAAACTCTGAACTCACCTTCCAGGTGTTCTGTGGTGACGAGGCCGAGCGCCACCATGAAGGCGATTTTCTGTAAAACAAAGAGCGAGAGAGAGAGAGAGAGACGTTAACGAGGAAAATATTCTACAACAGAAACAGAGGAAGAAGAAGAAGAAGAAGCTCGTTAAGTTGTTCCGTACACTGATGAATAAATAAAGTTGCAGATAATAGAACCAGATCCTAAAGCTTCTCTCACCTTGGGGTCCTCGTCTTTCTTCTTCGAGGGGGATTTGGGGGTCTCCTGTGACGGGGGGTCAGCCGGGGCCCCTGGAGGCCCCTCGGTGCTGCTGGGGGCCTGTGGCTGGATTATTATCACCTGGAGGCAAACGAACAGACAACATGTTAGAATAAAACAATGATTCACTCATTTATTAATCAATTACTTCACAACATCGATATTTAGTATATCATATTTCATATTTTGTATATTTAATAGATCATATTTAATATTTAGCATAAAATATTTAAGCTCATAAAAAAATACTAAATTTCAAATCTAAAATCTTTATTTTCTAAATATTTAAACAATACGTTTGAATCTTAAAACTCTTTTAATCTGAATCCTAGAATCAGTGAGAGTATTCATATAGAATGAAATGAGTTGTTGGTGGAGACAATATTAAAACTTTAATATTTAATAATGTCTGCACCTTGACGGCCTCGCTGACGGCCGACACCCCGTTGCTAGCGGGCGAGGCGGCGATGATGGCGAAGGCCACGCCGGGCCCCGCGGAGGCGTGCTGGACGGGTCCACACGGGCCGCCGGGCGGCGAGGCGTCGCTCTGTCCGTTGGGCTGCTGGTCGGGGCTGAAGGTGCTGTTGGCGGTGGGCAAAGTGGGGCCCTGGCCCCGCGGACTGACCACGGCGGTGGCCCTCTGCAGGCCGAGAGGCTGCAGCCCCTGACACGGACTGTGAGGGAGGCTGTCGGGGATCTGGGTCTTTGGCCTGACCTGCAGGACCAGAACCAGGGCAGATGTTCACACACCTGGAGGGCTCTTCACAGACTTTAGTCATTTACTGTAAAGCTTTGACCACAATAAAGATCAGTTACTGTCACATTTCATCCTCATACTTTAACTTCTGCCCTTTCTTCATTGCACACACAAACATAATCTCTCTTTCCAGTCTGGTGAGTCTCTGCTGCCACCTGGTGGACGTCTGGTCTCTTTGTAAACATTCAACCTACTGCATCTTTTACTGTAGTTCTGTTAGGACGTCCCCTTGGACATTTTTATGAATATAACAATCTATTAATCAAGAACATCATTGGTATAATAAGGCAGAATATAAATAACTGTTCGTTAGAAACATGTCTTAATATTTTCTATAACTTTAGAGAGTAAAAGGTGGACTGACTGTTACCCGTACAGGTGGACTGACTGTTACCCGTACAGGTGGACTGACTGTTACCCGTACAGGTGGACTGTTACCCGTGCAGGTGGACTGACTGTTACCCGTACAGGTGGACTGTTACCCGTGCAGGTGGACTGACTGTTACCCGTACAGGTGGACTGTTACCCGTGCAGGTGGACTGACTGTTACCCGTACAGGTGGACTGTTACCCGTGCAGGTGGACTGACTGTTACCCGTACAGGTGGACTGTTACCCGTGCAGGTGGACTGACTGTTACCCGTACAGGTGGACTTACTGTTACCCGTGCAGGTGGACTGACTGTTACCCGTGCAGGTGGACTTACTGTTACCCGTGCAGGTGGACTGACTGTTACCCGTGCAGGTGGACTTACTGTTACCCGTGCAGGTGGACTGACTGTTACCCGTGCAGGTGGACTGACTGTTACCCGTAGCAGGTGGACTGACTGTTACCCGTACAGGTGGACTGACTGTTACCCGTACAGGTGGACTGACTGTTACCCGTACAGGTGGACTGACTGTTACCCGTACAGGTGGACTGACTGTTACCCGTGCAGGTGGACTGACTGTTACCCGTGCAGGTGGACTGACTGTTACCCGTGCAGGTGGACTGACTGTTACCCGTACAGGTGGACTGTTACCCGTGCAGGTGGACTTACTGTTACCCGTACAGGTGGACTGACTGTTACCCGTGCAGGTGGACTGACTGTTACCCGTACAGGTGGACTGACTGTTACCCGTACAGGTGGACTGACTGTTACCCGTACAGGTGGACTGACTGTTACCCGTACAGGTGGACTGACTGTTACCCGTGCAGGTGGACTGACTGTTACCCGTGCAGGTGGACTTACTGTTACCCGTACAGGTGGACTGACTGTTACCCGTGCAGGTGGACTGACTGTTACCCGTGCAGGTGGACTGACTGTTACCCGTGCAGGTGGACTGACTGTTACCCGTACAGGTGGACTGACTGTTACCCGTGCAGGTGGACTGACTGTTACCCGTGCAGGTGGACTGACTGTTACCCGTGCAGGTGGACTGACTGTTACCCGTACAGGTGGACTTACTGTTACCCGTACAGGTGGACTGACTGTTACCCGTGCAGGTGGACTGACTGTTACCCGTGCAGGTGGACTGACTGTTACCCGTACAGGTGGACTGACTGTTACCCGTACAGGTGGACTGACTGTTACCCGTGCAGGTGGACTGACTGTTACCCGTACAGGTGGACTTACTGTTACCCGTACAGGTGGACTGACTGTTACCCGTGCAGGTGGACTGACTGTTACCCGTACAGGTGGACTGACTGTTACCCGTACAGGTGGACTGACTGTTACCCGTACAGGTGGACTGAATGTTACCCGTGCAGGTGGACTGACTGTTACCCGTACAGGTGGACTTACTGTTACCCGTGCAGGTGGACTGACTGTTACCCGTGCAGGTGGACTGACTGTTACCCGTGCAGGTGGACTTACTGTTACCCGTGCAGGTGGACTGACTGTTACCCGTGCAGGTGGACTGACTGTTACCCGTACAGGTGGACTGACTGTTACCCGTGCAGGTGGACTTACTGTTACCCGTGCAGGTGGACTGACTGTTACCCGTGCAGGTGGACTGACTGTTACCCGTGCAGGTGGACTGACTGTTACCCGTGCAGGTGGACTTACTGTTACCCGTGCAGGTGGACTTACTGTTACCCGTGCAGGTGGACTTACTGTTACCCGTGCAGGTGGACTTACTGTTACCCGTACAGGTGGACTGACTGTTACCCGTACAGGTGGACTGACTGTTACCCGTGCAGGTGGACTTACTGTTACCCGTACAGGTGGACTGACTGTTACCCGTACAGGTGGACTGACTGTTACCCGTACAGGTGGACTGACTGTTACCCGTGCAGGTGGACTTACTGTTACCCGTGCAGGTGGACTTACTGTTACCCGTGCAGGTGGACTTACTGTTACCCGTACAGGTGGACTGACTGTTACCCGTACAGGTGGACTGACTGTTACCCGTGCAGGTGGACTGACTGTTACCCGTACAGGTGGACTGACTGTTACCCGTGCAGGTGGACTGACTGTTACCCGTACAGGTGGACTGACTGTTACCCGTACAGGTGGACTGACTGTTACCCGTACAGGTGGACTGACTGTTACCCGTGCAGGTGGACTGACTGTTACCCGTACAGGTGGACTGACTGTTACCCGTACAGGTGGACTTACTGTTACCCGTACAGGTGGACTGACTGTTACCCGTACAGGTGGACTGACTGTTACCCGTGCAGGTGGACTGACTGTTACCCGTACAGGTGGACTGACTGTTACCCGTGCAGGTGGACTGACTGTTACCCGTACAGGTGGACTGACTGTTACCCGTACAGGTGGACTGACTGTTACCCGTGCAGGTGGACTTACTGTTACCCGTACAGGTGGACTGACTGTTACCCGTGCAGGTGGACTTACTGTTACCCGTACAGGTGGACTGACTGTTACCCGTACAGGTGGACTGACTGTTACCCGTGCAGGTGGACTTACTGTTACCCGTGCAGGTGGACTGAATGTTACCCGTGCAGGTGGACTGACTGTTACCCGTACAGGTGGACTGACTGTTACCCGTACAGGTGGACTGACTGTTACCCGTACAGGTGGACTGAATGTTACCCGTGCAGGTGGACTGACTGTTACCCGTACAGGTGGACTTACTGTTACCCGTGCAGGTGGACTGACTGTTACCCGTGCAGGTGGACTGACTGTTACCCGTACAGGTGGACTGACTGTTACCCGTGCAGGTGGACTGACTGTTACCCGTGCAGGTGGACTGACTGTTACCCGTGCAGGTGGACTGACTGTTACCCGTACAGGTGGACTGACTGTTACCCGTGCAGGTGGACTGACTGTTACCCGTACAGGTGGACTGACTGTTACCCGTGCAGGTGGACTGACTGTTACCCGTACAGGTGGACTGACTGTTACCCGTACAGGTGGACTGACTGTTACCCGTGCAGGTGGACTGACTGTTACCCGTACAGGTGGACTGACTGTTACCCGTACAGGTGGACTGACTGTTACCCGTACAGGTGGACTGACTGTTACCCGTGCAGGTGGACTTACTGTTACCCGTGCAGGTGGACTGACTGTTACCCGTACAGGTGGACTGACTGTTACCCGTACAGGTGGACTGACTGTTACCCGTGCAGGTGGACTTACTGTTACCCGTGCAGGTGGACTGAATGTTACCCGTGCAGGTGGACTGACTGTTACCCGTACAGGTGGACTGACTGTTACCCGTACAGGTGGACTGACTGTTACCCGTACAGGTGGACTGAATGTTACCCGTGCAGGTGGACTGACTGTTACCCGTACAGGTGGACTTACTGTTACCCGTGCAGGTGGACTGACTGTTACCCGTGCAGGTGGACTGACTGTTACCCGTACAGGTGGACTGACTGTTACCCGTGCAGGTGGACTGACTGTTACCCGTGCAGGTGGACTGACTGTTACCCGTGCAGGTGGACTGACTGTTACCCGTACAGGTGGACTGACTGTTACCCGTGCAGGTGGACTGACTGTTACCCGTACAGGTGGACTGACTGTTACCCGTGCAGGTGGACTGACTGTTACCCGTACAGGTGGACTGACTGTTACCCGTACAGGTGGACTGACTGTTACCCGTGCAGGTGGACTGACTGTTACCCGTACAGGTGGACTGACTGTTACCCGTACAGGTGGACTGACTGTTACCCGTACAGGTGGACTGACTGTTACCCGTGCAGGTGGACTTACTGTTACCCGTGCAGGTGGACTGACTGTTACCCGTACAGGTGGACTGACTGTTACCCGTACAGGTGGACTGACTGTTACCCGTACAGGTGGACTGACTGTTACCCGTGCAGGTGGACTTACTGTTACCCGTGCAGGTGGACTGACTGTTACCCGTGCAGGTGGACTGACTGTTACCCGTGCAGGTGGACTGACTGTTACCCGTGCAGGTGGACTGACTGTTACCCGTGCAGGTGGACTGTTACCTGAGGTAGCACTGTGGCTGCTTGTCCTGCCAGCCGGTGCAGGGAGCTGACTTGAGGCACCTTGATGGGCACAGCAGTGAGAGTTCCCATCATCTGGAAGGAACACAAATGCAACATTCAATAAAACATCACTTCATCACCAAACTACCAGGAAGTGAAAGCACACCTTCACCAGCGATGTTGCTGGCTTTGATTATTCAACTGATTTCTACATTAATAGATGTTCACTTGACTGCAATGTGAGGAGAATAAAAGCAGAAAATCATTAAAGATTAAAAGAAACAATAAAGTTACTGATCTTCTGTTGTTTCAATGCCGCCAAACTAACCCTTCAGCAAACTGTTTCACAACGTTTCATCGGTTATGTTTCCTTAAATCTTTACGTTTCTGTTTCTCTTTAACCAACATTTATTTTCTGCAATGCATTGTGGGACATCTGTTAGTCTCACAATCACAAACCAGTCAAACCAGTGGAAACAGAAACCTTCACAACCATCAGAGCAGGAAGAGAAACCTGTTATTTCTATTTGACTGTTTTCATTTGAGATGTTGTAGTAACAACCAGCGGCCACTAGGGGAGCTCCTGATGCACCACACATAGCGGACCTGACACCAGCTGCATGCTGGGAAATCCACATTTGTCAGAGAGGACAGAGATTTCAATCCAAATTGAGCTTTTTTAAGAATCAAGAATAAAACTAAAAGATGAGAAATCTTCAAATAAAAAAGGAGATTTATTACAGTTTAAAGAAAGAAAGTTTATAAAGTCTAGAAGTGATTCAAATCAAATCATTTAATCAACATGGAATCTATGTTTCTATTTGTGTGCACATCTTGTAGAATAAAAAAAAATACTTTTAAATAAAAAATATTGATACTGTCGCAGAGCAATGTTGCTCCTTTAATTTATTCATTTTTAATGTAGTTATGTCTTGTCTTGTTATATATACGTTTAATGTAAGTTTGTTTCAGTAATCTTGTGAATTTATCGCTTAAATAAACATGAAAATGTTTAATTTTAAATTTTAAAACTGAAGAAAAAGCATCAAAAGATCAAAACATGTTCATGTTGGAGAAGAATAATAACCGTATGATCTGGAGTCATGATAGACTTTTATGAAGTTTAATGATATTTAATGAAGAAATATTAGTTCATAAATCTGCTTAAACAGCAACCTTTAAGATGATAAGATCTTAAAATGTGTAGTATCAAACGTGAAAATACTCAGATGGAAACATTTAACGAGGACGTGGTGTTTATGTAACATATATAATCACACGCTTTAAGAGAAGTTTTAACTGACAGTATTATTATTATTCCTTTTTAATAAAAATAAATTTAATTTAATTTAATTAAAATAAATTAAATCAAATAAAATAAATTTCATTAATTTTATAAAAATAAATTGAATTAAATTGAATAAAAGTAAATTAAATAAAAATAATGCAAATAAAATAAATAAATAGAAAATAATAATAATAATAATAATACTATATTATCTTATATACTTTTGTCATGCATGGTCTTTTATTTAATTTGCTCTCATGTGCTACATGAATAAACTTGAGTCTGTGATTGGCCGACACCTGCAGCAGTTAAACCAGTAGATGAACCACAGAAGATTAAAATCTCCTCCATGTTTCCTCTCAGCCGCTCAACAGAAGAAGAAATTCAGGAAAAAAATAGGAAAGTTTCCTCCTCCCCCCTCCTTTCTTCTTCTGTGAAAATCCCTTCGTTCCATTGTATTGTGCTGCAGAGGAAGAAGAGGAGGAGGAGGAAGAGGAGGAGGAGGCCCCGGCCTGTTCCCATGGCAACTGCAGAGATGAAAATTCTTGCAGTGGAAAAGCTTTTATTTTCCTAATTGCGTCCTCTTTTCTCCAAACCTAAGCACCTTCTCTTTAGGGTGCCTCCTCTTCCTCTTCCTCCTCCTCTTCCTCCTCCTCCTCCTCTCCAGTGTGAGGAGTGAACACAACCTTGGACCACAGGTTTTATTTCTTTGATGAATTTTTTCCAAATACCAAAGTCGATAGTGAGATGACAGCTCTGCTGCACACGCAGACTAAAGACTCTAAATACTCTAAAGATCTGAAAGACTCTAAAGACTACAGACTCTAAAGACTAAAGACTCTAAAGACTAAAGACTCTAAAGACTACAGACTCTAAAGACTACAGACTCTAAAGACTCAAGACTCTAAAGACTCAAGACTCCAAAGATCTGAAAGACTCTAACGACTACAGACTCTAAAGACTAAAGACTAAGACTCTAAAGACTATAAAGACTAAAGACTCTAAAGACTAAAGACTATAAAGACTAAAGACTATAAAGACTAAAGACTCTAAAGACTACAGACTCTAAAGACTACAGACTCCAAAGACTAAAGACTCTAAAGACTCTAAATACTCTAAAGATCTGAAAGACTCTAAAGACTACAGACTCTAAAGACTAAAGACTCTAAAGACTCTAAATACTCTAAAGATCTGAAAGACTCTAAAGACTACAGACTCTAAAGACGAAAGACTCTAAAGACTACAGACTCTAAAGACTAAAGACTCTAAATACTCTAAAGATCTGAAAGACTCTAAAGACTAAAGACTCTAAAGACTAAAGACTCTAAAGACTCTAAAGATCTGAAAGACTCTAAAGACTACAGACTCTAAAGACTAAAGACTCTAAAGACTCTAAAGATCTGAAAGACTCTAAAGACTACAGACTCTAAAGACTCTAAAGACTACAGACTCTAAAGACTAAAGACTCTAAATACTAAAGACTCTAAATACTCTAAAGATCTGAAAGACTCTAAAGACTCTAAAGATCTGAAAGACTAAAGACTACAGACTCTACAGACTCTAAAGACTACAGACTCTAAAGACTACAGACTCTAAAGACTAAAGATCTGAAAGACTAAAGACTACAGACTCTAAAGACTACAGACTCTAAAGACTAAAGATCTGAAAGACTCTAAAGACTACAGACTCTAAAGACTACAGACTCTAAAGACTAAAGATCTGAAAGACTAAAGACTACAGACTCTAAAGACTAAAGATCTGAAAGACTCTAAAGACTACAGACTCTAAAGACTACAGACTCTAAAGACTAAAGATCTGAAAGACTAAAGACTACAGACTCTAAAGACTAAAGATCTGAAAGACTCTAAAGACTACAGACTCTAAAGACTACAGACTCTAAAGACTAAAGATCTGAAAGACTCTAAAGACTACAGACTCTAAAGACTACAGACTCTAAAGACTAAAGATCTGAAAGACTCTAAAGACTAAAGATCTGAAAGACTAAAGACTACAGACTCTAAAGACTAAAGATCTGAAAGACTCTAAAGACTACAGACTCTAAAGACTACAGACTCTAAAGACTAAAGACTCTAAATACTCTAAAGATCTGAAAGACTCTAAAGACTCTAAAGACTCTAAAGCAGGGGTCTCAAACTCCCGGCCCGCGGGCCGAATCCGGCCCCCAACGTCATTTTATGTGGCCGCGAATCCGCCAGCAAAAAAAATAAATAGTAACAAAACTTCTTTTTTTTAAAAATTAGACTTGATAATAAAAATATCCCCATAGTCGAAGTTATGAGATAGAAAGTCATAACTATGATAGAAAGTCATAATTCTGAGATAGAAAGTCAAAATGATGAGATTGAAAGTCAAAATGATGAGATTGAAAGTCAAAATGATGAGATTTAAAGTCAAAATGATGAGATTTAAACAGTCATAGAAGCAGCTCTTTGGCTGGTTACTGTACATTTGACATGGAAATGTATTGTGAGTACATTGAAGACTACTTTAAACTGTGAATGCAGAGAGTCATTTAACAATATGTTACGAGTAGTTACATTTACAACCGGCCCTTTGTGGGCGACCATGATGCTGACGTGGCCCGGAGTGAAAATGAGTTTGAGACCCCTGACTCTAAAGACTACAGACTCTAAAGACTCTAAAGACTCCAGCATGTTTCCATTCTCTCATCTGTGTGTTGACTTTAAGAGGATTTGAGGAGACGGACCGTAGATCTTTGGTTTCTCTCTCAAAGAAACAAGATGTGAAGCTGCTGCAGCAGCCAGCAGAGGGCGCTGCTTCAGGACACCTCACATCTCTACCCTCTTCATCCTCATCTTCATCACTTAATTCAGACATGAACTCATTAGACGAGAGTTCATAAAACATAGATTTAATAAGAATAAGAACTTTATCAGATGGAGAAAATAACATAAATCTAGTTTCATAAAGAGTCCAGTAACTCCTGTTTTTGTCTTCAACGACAAATATACAGAAAAAAACTACAAATCACTTTCTCTTAACGTATGAAACAAGTGTGTGTGTGTATGTATGTGTGTGTGTGTGTGTGTCTCAGAGTTCACTGAAGTGCTGAAACAATGCAGCTCTACTGTGATCACTCATGCAGAGCAGTAATCCCATTACACCTTATTATTGATCTTCTAATTAGTGGCCAGGTGGCGTGAGGGACCTGCCCCCCTCCTCTCCCCTCCCCTCCCACCATCAGCCAGGATGGCCTCTGATTGGCTGAGCCTCACTCTCGATTGATAAAAGAGAAGAAGAGCGTGGAGGCCTGCAGGCGGGGTGTGTTTCTTTTTATGACCTGGTGCAGGCAGCTGGGTGGAGAGATGAACAATGGGGGGGGGGGGGGTAAAGGGGGAGGAGTCTGAGCTCCTCCACACTGGCGAAACAGCAGCTTTTATCTCAGTAAACGTCTCTGTTTGTGTCGGAGCCTCAGACCTGCTCTGAATCTTTAAAACAACTTCCTGCCGAGGAGTCGACCAATCAGAAGCCTCCGAGGAGCGAGTAGACCCTGATGTGACTCGACAAAAAAAAAAAACGTACCGATACATACGCTTCATACTTTTTACACACAAACACTGTGCAGCTCTTCATTTTAATAACACACTTGTTTTATGTATTGTTTATTTGTATGATTCTTGACTTTTGTTGTTTGTTGTTTGTTGTTATGCACCAACAGAACAGAGAGCTACGTTATAATAAACCAGATTCTGATCTATTGAGATATAACAAAGTGTATCATAATATTATCTTTAATATATTCAATATTGCTGTATACTGTGTATATTACAGATACATAATACACTCATAATTTATACCTAGATATTCATATATAATTCACCTAGTTTCAAAACAATAATCAATTCATACTTTAAGTAGATTATGAAGTAAACAATTCTCTGGTTTCAGCGTCTCAGATGTTTCTCTGTTTTAAATCAAAGTGAAGATATTTAGTTTTTGAACTGATAGTTAAAGACAGTGAAACTGATGAGCATTAATGACCAAACAATTCACTAAAAGAATATAAACATCTATAAATAATGAGAATAATTATTACATCCACATCATGAATTTAAACTAAAGACAGTTTAATTCTCGTCGTCCTGAACGGTTTAATCTGAATTGATTAAAGATGTTTTTGGTTTCTACCTTTGAAGTGAATCTATTTGAAGGCTTCTCTGCTGACAGACGTGTCGATATGGATGAAGGAAACGTGAAGCCGGAGCCCGAGGGCCCCGAGGCTCGGCCCTTCTCTCTCTGTGGGGGCCCTACAATTACAGTAATAGTGTGGAGGCCTGAGCCGCAGCTCTGATCCCCGACTGTGTGCTGATGTAGGCGATGCTGCTGAATACAGAGTGAGGAGGAGACGAGACGGAAATACTCAATCTCACATTCAGAGAGCACGGAGCGACACAATGTTTCCCACGTTACAGGAGAAATGAAAACCTGCCGACCAGCACTGTATGAAATACACACAGACTACAACCACTGGATGATCAGCTGTTTACTGTGAACTGAACCTTTGAAGAAGATCAACGGCTTCTACGAAGAAACTGCAACAACAGGGGAGAATAATCCTGACCAATCAGAACCAGGAGTCCACAAGATGGCGACGGACTAAAACAAACATGGCGACGGACTGAAACCAACATGGCGACGGACTAAAACAAACATGGCGACGGACTGAAACCAACATGGCGACGGCCTAAAACAAAGATGGCGACGGACTAAAACAAACATGGCGACGGACAAAAACAAACATGGCTACGGCCTAAAACAAAGATGCCGACGGACTAAAACAAACATGGCTACGGCCTAAAACAAAGATGCCGACGGTCTCAAAAAACATGGCGACGGACTAAAACCAACATGGCGACGGACTAAAACAAACATGGCGACGGACTAAAACCAACATGGCGACGGACGCAAACAAACATGGCGACGGACTAAAACAAACATGGCTACGGCCTAAAACAAAGATGCCGACGGTCTCAAAAAACATGGCGACGGACTAAAACCAACATGGCGACGGACTAAAACAAACATGGCGACGGACTAAAACCAACATGGCGACGGACGCAAACAAACATGGCGACGGACTAAAACCAACATGGCGACGGACTAAAACCAACATGGCGACGGACGCAAACAAACATGGCGACGGACTAAAACCAACATGGCGACGGACTAAAACCAACATGGCGACGGACTAAAACCAACATGGCGACGGACTAAAACAAACATGGCTACGGACTAAAACAAACATGGCGACGGACTAAAACAAACATAGCAACGGCCTAAAACAAAGATGGCGACGGACTAAAACAAAGATGGCGACGGACTAAAACAAACATGGCGACGGACGAAAACAAACATGGCTACGGCCTAAATCAAAGATGGCGACGGACTAAAACAAACATGGCGACGGACTAAAACAAACATGGCGACGGACTACAACAAACATGGCGACGGACTAAAACAAACATGGCTACGGACTAAATCAAAGATGGCGACGGACTAAAACCAACATGGCGACGGACTAAAACAAACATGGCGACGGACTAAAACCAACATGGCGACGGACTAAAACAAACATGGCGACGGACTAAAACAAACATGGCGACGGACTAAAACCAACATGGCGACGGACTAAAACAAACATGGCGACGGACTAAAACAAACATGGCGACGGACTAAAACCAACATGGCGACGGACTAAAACAAACATGGCGACGGACTAAAACCAACATGGCGACGGACTAAAACAAACATGGCGACGGGCTAAAACCAACATGGCGACGGACTAAAACAAACATGGCGACGGACTAAAACAAACATGGCGACGGACTAAAACAAACATGGCGACGGACTAAAACAAAGATGGCGACGGACTAAAACAAACATGGCGACGGACTAAAACAAACATGGCGACGGACTAAAACAAACATGGCGACGGACTAAAACCAACATGGCGACGGACTAAAACAAACATGGCGACGGACTAAAACAAACATGGCGACGGCTACAACAAACATGGCGACGGACTAAAACAAACATGGCTACGGACTAAATTAAAGATGGCTACGGCCTAAAACAAAGATGGCGACAGACTAAAACAAAGATGGCGACGGACAACAACAAAGATGGTGACGGACTGAAACAAACATGGCGACGGACTGAAACAAACATGGCGACGGACAACAACAAAGATGGCGACGGACTAAAACCAACATGGCGACGAACTAAAACAAACATGGCGACGGAATAAAACAAACATGGCGACGGACTACAACAAACATGGCGACGGACTAAAACAAACATGGCTACGGACTAAATCAAAGATGGCGACGGACTAAAACCAACATGGCGACGGCTACAAACCAACATGGTGACGGCTACAAACCAACATGGCGACGGCTACAAACCAACATGGCGACGGCTACAAACCAACATGGCGACGGCTACAAACCAACATGGCGACGGCTACAAACCAACATGGCGACGGCTACAAACCAACATGGTGACGGCTACAAACCAACATGGCGACGGCTACAAACCAATGTTGGGATCTGACCATACGGCTTCAACATGTGCTGTGAACAAAGAGAGTCAGGCCTTCCCTTTTGCAAGCAAAGGTTTCATCCTGATTGTGGTTTGATGAGCGCAAACCTCCTCTGAAGGAATTTCACATTAGGGTGTGAATTTCCCCCCCCCCAAAAACTATGGTTCCTGAAGTCACCTGAATGCACCGCTGCAATCTCATTGGCCGAGAGCCAAAACACCCCAGGACCCCTGTAGTTCAGCAACCGTTCTACAAAACTCCCTGCAGCTCACACCTCAATGCTTTTTCCCCTCGACCTCCGTCGAGCTAGGGAGCACACCAACGTTGCTCCTCTTTTAACCAAAATCCTAGGTTCACAGTTATATTCGCTGGCCGAATTCACCAAACTGTCTATTTTATCTTTGTTCGCATCCACGAAGCGAACCCTTTGAATCCTGCAGAAGTGAAGAAGCAGACTTCTTCAGAACGAGAGACCGAGAATTTCCACTCTCCACTCTCCAAGCGCCTCGTCTGCTCCGGCCATAAGGACGCGAAACTCCCTTACCCAGACGACAGCGACTCTCTCTCACCGAGAGAAACACGGCTTCCGACGCCGCTGCACGAGCCCACTGAAGCTCCGAAGAAACCCCCCCAGAAGACTCCCCTCCATCACCACGATTGAATCGTACCGTAAGGCAACATAGAGTCTGGGCAGAGTTAGAGAGAGTTCATTTGTGTTTATTTTATCTTGTTTACGTGCTTAAAGTACTGTTCATTTTTATAACGTGGTGTATGCTTAATAATCGCCGACACTAACGATCGCTGAGATCGTTGGGGTTGTGTAGAAGTAGCGTGTATTCCATGCTCCTGTGATCTGTGTTGAAACAGCCGCAGTGAGGTCGAAGTTGCGTCTCATCAGTTCAGGAGGTCAGAACCGCCGGCTGAGACAAAGAGTCGCTGTTCTTGCTCCCCTGGCTGAGAGAGCAACCTTCCGTACTCCCGCGCGGCGCAGAGGATCGTAATCGCTTGTTTTATTTCATTTTGTTTGGTTCCTTTCCCTTTTACTAACTCACACATATAGCTTTGAGCCAATCTAGCTACGTGCTGAACAGCTGCTACCACATGTAGACGCCGGGTCTCCTTGTTGGCTCTCCGCCATTTTGGGTCTCACGCATGAGAGACGTCATCACGTCCCAGCTACGTCACACCTCACTGAGCTGTTCCCTCGCTCCCCCCCCCCCCCTTTTGCTCACACACACACATACACACACACACACACACACCCCCCCTCTTTTCAATAGTCTGTTGATCTTAGATAGCGTGCTCATGAATGTATAGTTGTTGTTAGTTTAGATATTAGTTGACTAGATCAGTAGTATTAGAACTTAATAAACTCTGTTATATTTTAAAGAGCGGCTGTCTGTGATTACTTTGTGCATGCGTATTGTGATAATAACTGTATATGTGGTCTGTGCTCGAACTTAAACCTTCACTTTCACTCCGAATGTGTAATAGTACTCAGACTACTGACATTGTGAGTGAACACTAATTATGAGACTTAGTTTTATCGTTTGGTTATTGGTCCCTGTTCGCAGGGTGGTGCCCCGTTATTATTAATAATCATTAATAATTGTTACTGACATTAATAATTCTATTAATGTCCAGAATTTAGTTTCTTAGAAGCTGATAACCCAAACACGCTCCATTATGTTCCCAACATAATGGTGCCCCGTGTGAGGCTACGTTATACCAGTGTTATCACAGTGTTTATGTACATTAGTCCAGAATTGACTTTGAATAATTTTTGAAAAATTAATTTGTTTTCCAAAATTTTATTTTTTTCAAATTTTTCCCTTTGATTTTGCAAGTTAAATTACTCGTTTAATTTCCTAAACAAACACTCAGCTGTTGTGGTAAATTTTATCGTTTAATTGTAACACAAACTCATTTCGTTTTTTTAATCCTCATAGATCCAACACACAGCTGTCACCAGCCAGAAGTGCTAAGCCCACTTCAGTAGCATTCCAATTGCAAAACAGTAGAGCAGTAGAAACTTGTAAGTCATAGAACTAAGCATTTCACTGTGCACCTCCGAGCAGTAATTGACGTCCAACAGTAGAAACGTAAGTCGCAGAACTAGACATTTCACTGTGTGCCGTTAATAACCGTAACAGTCCTTTGCTCGCATTAAGTAAATAACACCACTGGGTGTTGCCACTTACTAAAAGTAAAACATGCAACCAGAAACCCAGGTTAGGAGCATGAAGCTCAACAGGAGTCAGACAACCCTGCATTACAAGATGCAGTTGCTGGCCCCCTCAGTCGCTACCATGTTGTGCAGCAGGACACAACTGCCCTGCCACAAGAAGCCCAGGTCGCTCGAACAGAGCTGGACCAGCTGCAGAAAAGCTATTAAGCTCGTCATGGTCCCCAAAGCGAAAGCCTCTAAAGTTTTAAAGAGTAAAACCCTGAGTGCACAACTCCAGGCTGCTCAGAGAAGCACTAAGACCTGGCATGAAGAACCTCAGGGGGGTCAGGTAAGTATTGCTGTCGCAATCTCTGACCCCATGATAGGCCTCCTCCCTGACATAGTCAAACGAGCCCTGCCCCAAAGGCTTGATGAGCCTCGATTGAGTGGACAAGCCACTACAGTCACATTGAAGACCAGCTGCAGAAGAGCTATTAAGCTCATTATGGTCCCCAAAGCGAAAACCTCTAAAGTCTTAGAGAGTAACACCCTGAGTGCACAACTCCAGGCTGCTCAGAGAAGCACTAAGACCTGGCATGAAGAACCTCAGGGGGGTCAGGCAAGTATTGCTGTCGCAATCCCTGACCCCATGATAGGCCGCCTCCCTGACATAGTCAGACAAGCCCAAAGGCTTGATGAGGCTCGACTGAGTGGCCAAGCCACTACAGTCACCTTGAAGACCACTGCTAAGAGCTTAGCAGCGTCTAGTGGTGTAGTTCTTCATCACACCACCAGGGACAGCGACCGAGCACCCCAGTCTGCTCGCGTGCTTGATCCAGGTGTCTCACTCCCCACTTTGCTTTTTGACAGAAGGAGGGAGGGCTACTCCCAGGCCCCGAGTGGCATTCGTGGTTCCAAACACACATCCACAGGTGAACAAAACGTCCCGTGTAGTCCATGCATGCACCTGAAACAGAGCCCCTCCCCCACATGTCGAGAGGTTAGTCGTCCTCACCGCTATGTCATCTTAAATGACTATGCTAATTCAGACCACACTGATGATCCAGGCCCTCTCCGCGCGCACGGTCTGCGTACCCGTCAAATTGAGTCTCTTGCGAACGACGTAGAACATTTTGATCCAGAAAATCATGAAACATGTATCGATGACTATCTTCGGGAGGTTGATCACTGTCTCCGTGATCTACCTCACCCTTCGTCACGTGAACAACTCAAACTTGTCTGGAAAACCACGGTAAGAAGCGTCCATGTTTTCATCAAAACACTCCTCCCTGGAATCCGTGACAGCTACTCAGCTCTCTGTCAGGCCCTTTGGGAGGAGTACTCTTTGTACACCAACCAGGTGTCCGCCACTTTCAGTGCTTTTGCTATTTCACAAGGAAAGCAAGAAGCCCCAAAGGACTACTACTGGCGCTTGAAGTCAGCGTTTTTCCATGGACGTTACGTCCCAGGTCTAGAAGAAGACCACACTTTCAAGTCCTTGTTCTTGTACAACCTCCACGAAAGCGTGTACCAAAATGTCATCAGGCACTGCATAACCAGTAACCTGAACATGCAAGAAACTAGGAAATATGTTCAGCTAGCATGGGAGACACATGCACCCACTGCAAAATGGCATGAGCACAACGCCAGGGTCCTGACGACCCAGACTTGTGGAGCTGATGACCTAACGCTTGAAGGCAACGAAGTGCCTCGTGCTAAGGTACGACACACGCCACTCCACAGGAGTCGACGACCTTGGCAGCCAGAGAGACAACAGAGCCAGTGGGGTGAGAGACACACCCAGAGTCAGGTAGAGTCATGGCATCAGAAGGCATTTCACCCTAAAAAGAGAATTAGGTTCAAACGAAATGTTAAGCCACAAACCCACTCCGACAGAGCAAGTTTAGACCCAGAGATCAAGAGTCCTAGACACCAACGTGTGACGGAGGTGGTAAAGCACTTTACCACACTCCGGACACCGGTAGACGACCCGAAGCCACTAAACCTTGCCAGCCGTGGGCCAGTTCCAGACGGACAAGTCGCCGTCACCCAGGAACATAGACAACCGATGCCAATGCCCCTCCCAGAGCCTGCTCCTGACTCTTGTCCACCCAGTCCGCCTGCATGCTTAGAACCGCCAAAATCTGCCACCCAAAACCATGTCCCAAACCAGAAGTCTTCCCTTTATTCGCTGAAAAACGCTCAGAACAAAGACGCACGACACTCTGACCTCTCCCTTGCAGTTAACCAGCCTGCAACGGAACAGGGGACACCCTGGGTACCCCAGAACAATTGGCCCCCAATTTCACAACCTTGCGCGGTGAATAATAAGAGTGCAGATTTGACCGCCCAGCAAGCACGAGATCTGGCCCGTCCAACCATTCAACAGCCGAAGTTGAAACCCACGCGAAAAGGGTCCCGACAACTACCGCTGTTCGAATCGGAAGAGCTGCGAGCTCGCCATTATGTACAACCAAACTGTAAAATGAAAAAGGGTTTTTTGGTACACACCTCTAGAGGACAGGAACCGGTCCGTTGGGCCATCCCAGCAGACCCAGGGGGGTGATAGGTAAATCCAGATCTAGAGTTAGGTAGACCATGACACCACCATCACACTAACCTACCTAACCACCTTTCCATTTTGTTTTGTTTGTTTTCATTTCTCTGCTTTCATTTCGTTTTTGTTTTTCACATACTATGCTACAGTGCAGACGTTATCACAAGATCATGATGTAGCAATTGAGTGTATTAGGAATAATGCCTTGCTTACCTATGATTTGTGTATATGTTTAATGTAGTTAGTTAGTCATCTGCCCAGATGCCGCCTTAGTGTCTGCCCAGACATCTTGAGCCTCTATGAACTATGAACACTGACCGTTAAACCATCCCTTTCTTCCCAGAACTACATGGACTGTTTAACCCTTTTTGCTCTCAGAACTACATGGACTGTATGACACCACATGGAAGCCCACGTCAGTCCTTGGTTTGCCCTAAAGACCGTGGCCAGCACCTCGCTCTTCAGGCCAAAGGGGGGATGTTGGGATCTGACCATACGGCTTCAACATGTGCTGTGAACAAAGAGAGTCAGGCCTTCCCTTTTGCAAGCAAAGGTTTCATCCTGATTGTGGTTTGATGAGCGCAAACCTCCTCTGAAGGAATTTCACATTAGGGTGTGAATTTCCCCCCCCCCAAAAACTATGGTTCCTGAAGTCACCTGAATGCACCGCTGCAATCTCATTGGCCGAGAGCCAAAACACCCCAGGACCCCTGTAGTTCAGCAACCGTTCTACAAAACTCCCTGCAGCTCACACCTCAATGCTTTTTCCCCTCGACCTCCGTCGAGCTAGGGAGCACACCAACGTTGCTCCTCTTTTAACCAAAATCCTAGGTTCACAGTTATATTCGCTGGCCGAATTCACCAAACTGTCTATTTTATCTTTGTTCGCATCCACGAAGCGAACCCTTTGAATCCTGCAGAAGTGAAGAAGCAGACTTCTTCAGAACGAGAGACCGAGAATTTCCACTCTCCACTCTCCAAGCGCCTCGTCTGCTCCGGCCATAAGGACGCGAAACTCCCTTACCCAGACGACAGCGACTCTCTCTCACCGAGAGAAACACGGCTTCCGACGCCGCTGCACGAGCCCACTGAAGCTCCGAAGAAACCCCCCCAGAAGACTCCCCTCCATCACCACGATTGAATCGTACCGTAAGGCAACATAGAGTCTGGGCAGAGTTAGAGAGAGTTCATTTGTGTTTATTTTATCTTGTTTACGTGCTTAAAGTACTGTTCATTTTTATAACGTGGTGTATGCTTAATAATCGCCGACACTAACGATCGCTGAGATCGTTGGGGTTGTGTAGAAGTAGCGTGTATTCCATGCTACTGTGATCTGTGTTGAAACAGCCGCAGTGAGGTCGAAGTTGCGTCTCATCAGTTCAGGAGGTCAGAACCGCCGGCTGAGACAAAGAGTCGCTGTTCTTGCTCCCCTGGCTGAGAGAGCAACCTTCCGTACTCCCGCGCGGCGCAGAGGATCGTAATCGCTTGTTTTATTTCATTTTGTTTGGTTCCTTTCCCTTTTACTAACTCACACATATAGCTTTGAGCCAATCTAGCTACGTGCTGAACAGCTGCTACCACATGTAGACGCCGGGTCTCCTTGTTGGCTCTCCGCCATTTTGGGTCTCACGCATGAGAGACGTCATCACGTCCCAGCTACGTCACACCTCACTGAGCTGTTCCCTCGCTCCCCCCCCCCCCTTTTGCTCACACACACACATACACACACACACACACACACCCCCCCTCTTTTCAATAGTCTGTTGATCTTAGATAGCGTGCTCATGAATGTATAGTTGTTGTTAGTTTAGATATTAGTTGACTAGATCAGTAGTATTAGAACTTAATAAACTCTGTTATATTTTAAAGAGCGGCTGTCTGTGATTACTTTGTGCATGCGTATTGTGATAATAACTGTATATGTGGTCTGTGCTCGAACTTAAACCTTCACTTTCACTCCGAATGTGTAATAGTACTCAGACTACTGACATTGTGAGTGAACACTAATTATGAGACTTAGTTTTATCGTTTGGTTATTGGTCCCTGTTCGCAGGGTGGTGCCCCGTTATTATTAATAATCATTAATAATTGTTACTGACATTAATAATTCTATTAATGTCCAGAATTTAGTTTCTTAGAAGATGATAACCCAAACACGCTCCATTATGTTCCCAACACCAACATGGCGACGGCTACAAACCAACATGGCGACGGCTACAAACCAACATGGCGACGGCTACAAACCCCTGCTATCGTGCTGAAAGTGACTCGCAGCCTGAGCTGGATGTGTAACATTGTGCAGTATGTTGATGTGAGTGTTGAAGGAGGCAGCAGCTGCTCCAGGTGTTCCAGGTGTTCCAGGTGACGTCTTACCTGAGAGGGAGGCAGCTCTCCGGCTCTCCTGCTGCTGAACGCGTGGACTCCGGCGGTCGCCGCCCTGCCGCCCGTCTGCAGGTTGATGGGCGTCGTCTGCAGCGGGTCCGAGCTCGCCGCCTTCTGTCCGTTGATGTGTGCGGTCACCATGGACACGGGAGAGATGGCGATGCCCTGACTGGGAGGCTTGATGAGAGAGAGAGGCTTAGTGGAGCCCACGGGACAACTTCTGACCGCCAGCTTCTGTAGAGACACACACAGAGTACTTATACACACTGTACTGCTTTAGAGTACTCACTGTACTCCAGAAATCTGACACTGTAAATATTACTGTTTGTTTTGATAAAAAGAAACTTCAGAATAAAACACGCTGGAGAAGTTTTATTCAGTGAGCAGATTGAACGGAAATACTACTATGTATACTAATGATACTAGTCAACAGAATCCTCCTCCTCCTCCTCCTCCCAGAAAACAGGAAGTCTCTAAATATTTCATATTCATCTCTCTGAACAACTACAGTGGCTTTGTGAGTGTGTGAGTGTGTGTGAGTGAGTGAGTGAGTGTGAGTGAGTGAGTGAGTGAGTGTGAGTGAGTGAGTGTGAGTGTGTGTGTGTGTGTGAGTGAGTGTGAGTGTGTGAGTGTGTGTGTGTGTGAGTGTGTGTGAGTGTGTGTGAGAGTGTGTG